>JAFMOC010000322.1:690000-705000 GCA_019802505.1 Corydoras sp. C115 | reverse complement strand
AGTGGGTTCAGGGGTCAAATGAGTCAGTCGCTGCACTTGCTGATGTTAAAATGCCATTCCGCTCGTCGTCCTGACCGATGATGACTGTGATGATGTGACTGTGATGATTCCACTCTGTGCACCTCGTTAATTAATCACCATTCGGTCATCAGTCCATACATCAATCACGTCCATGTGAAAGCCATGGTTCATGCACGGCAAAAAGTCAATCAAGTAATTATACAAATGATTTGTATCAACATCACAGTTAACACAGCCGACACAGACACAGTCGATAAACACAGTAACAGTAAACAGTCGACACAGTAACACAGTCGTCATGGTAAACACAGTAACACAGTAAACAGTCGACACAGTAACACAGCAAACACAGTAAACACAGACACAGTCGACATGGTAAACACAGTAAACAGTCTACACAGTAACACAGTCGACTTGGTACACACAGTAACACAGTAAACAGTCGACACAGTAACACAGCAGACACAGTAAACACAGACACAGTCGACATGGTACACAAAACAGCAGACACAGTAAACACAGCCAACACAGTATCACAGCAGACACAGTAAACAGTTGACACAGTTGACATGGTGAACACATACAACACAGTAAACACAGCCAACACAGTCGACATGGTAAACACAGTATCACAGCAGACAAAGTAAACACAGCCAACACAGTCGACATGGTAAACACAGTAACACAGGCGACAAAATAACACAGCAAACACATTTGCGACAGTTGACACAGTTTTCACAGCTGACATACTAACACAGTCAACTCGGTAAGCACAGTCGATCCAAAAAACACGTCAACACAGTTGAACAGTAGAATTAGTACACACACTGAAATCAGTAACAGCAGACACAGTTGACTCGGTCAACACAGTCGACAGTTGAACAGTAAACTTAGTACACACCAAACACAGTTGACAGTTGAGACTCAACACAGTCGACAGCTGAACAGTAAACTCAGGACACACTGAACACAGCTGACACAGTTGAGACTCAACACAGTCGACAGTTGAGCAGTAAACTTAGTACACACCGAACACAGTTGACAGTTTACACAGTTGAGACTCAACACAGTCGACAGCTGAACAGTAAAGTCAGTAAACTAGTTTGAACCAGTTTTTCAGAATCTGTGCGGTTGTGTTCCGTTTAAAGTTTTTGAAGCTTCACAGTGGAATCAAACCTGCAGCTCTGTGCGCTGCGTGTCCGTTAATCACCTTCATTATCTCCTTCCCCATGTCCCCCCCCCGCGCCCCTCGTTCTCCTAATCCTCCTCGTTAGCGGCTCCTGCGTCATCTGCTTTACCTTTCACTCGCCGCTGCCTCCGACGGCCGATAATCAAAGCGGCGGTGCGAGGGTCAGGGTCGGACTCGCATCCAGAATCATCGATCCGGTTCCCCGCACCGTAACACGAGTTCGACTGAAACCAGACCCCCCCCTCCAGACCCCCCACCCAAGAACATGTCACTTATTTGATTCGATCTTTTTAATTATTAAAATATAAGAATTAAATACACTCGCCGGCCACGTCATTAGATACGACTACACTGTAGACCCTCTGTTACTCTACATGAGGATCCGGACCCCCACAGAGCGGGTGGTATTAGGGTGGTGGATGAGTGGATCAGACTCAGCAGTGCTGCTGAGGGCTTTAGATCACCAGCATCCTGTGATCCCTGATGGAGGAGGGGAGGACGGAGAACACGGACCGTCTCTGATTCTACATCCACAAGGTGGCGCAGTAAGGCGGAGGTGTGTGACACAGCGAGTGGACACCACCACCACATCGGAATCGACGGAGCTCTGGTTATTAACAATCGCGTGTGTCATTAGGGTGGCGGATGATTCCACGCATTACGTAGAGAAACAGATGGAACCACAAAGTGCGTCTATTGAATCCAATAATAGAATCTTTATTTTTAACACGGCGTCGTAATGAAACTGCGCGCTGACGGTCGAGGCACCCGACTGAATTCACTGCGATGCCATTCGAACCGTCGAGACACTCGGACGGAATGTGAACGCCGACGGCGCGACTCCCGCCGCCGCGGTTCGAATCCTGAGTCACCCTGACGGAAACGTTCCCCCGACGGCCGTCGTGTGTTTCGGAGGCAGCGCCATCGAGAGGCCGAGTCATCCCACCCTCGTCCCACCTGACGTCCCTGAGCCCATTTAATGACGAATGAGAGCAGGACGACCAGCGCGTCAGCCGTCCTCTGTCTCTCTCAGGGACGGCGGGAGCGGGGACGGACTGGGCGTAACGTACAGTAAGCACAGTGGGCGGTTCGGCGACGCCGAGGACGGAGTTTGTATCTGAATGACGTTCCGCGGGTCACACGAACAAAACGACTCTCACTCATGAAACGTTATAGAGACAAAATTATCAGGACACGCGTCCAAACTGATGACTACAGATGATTAAGATCAATCACATGGTCGTGTGTTATGGGGACTTGTTGGAATTTATTGAACGTAAAAAGATTATTTGAAAGGTTTGGTCAACTTTGGAAAGCTTTTACCATTGTTATGATATTTTTGTAATTTACGATATGTAAACAACTGCTGAATGGCTGAGGGAATGACCAGGTGGGGGTTGAGTGTGAGTAATTGTAGGAATGACCGCTTGTCGAATGAGAATGAGGAGTCAGAAAGTCTGGTCGCAGGGTGACCTGTGAAAATATAGATTTAGGGGGCAAGTAACATTTGTTAAAAAAGTATTATTGGGACTGGGGACTCAGAAAATCCCACCATATTTGGAAGGTCCAGTCACACTCACCCAAAGAAGAAGGACAGCCCACCTAAGGGTTATATATTGAAGCTGGATCTTTGAGACCTCAGAGCTCTCTCATCAATCGTGGTTGCCCGCCATTGATGATTTTTCCTGTACACTTGTTTGACTGTTCAGTAAAGCGCATTCAATTCTTTTGGAACAAAACCGCAGACTTATAACCGTTTATTGGAACTTAACAGACTGCACGTCCAAAGTCCATAGACTCCAAAATCCTGCAGAAAGCTGCAATGAACGCCCGTTTGGACGGAACGTGTTCGTTTACTAACCAAATATACTCAAGAGATTTTATTACGTTGTCCTCAGCCTATCCCGGCTCGATTACTGGAACGCTCTGAGGTCAGAACTCTGCAGGCCGACTCGTGTTCGACCACCATGTGACTCCACCGCTCCTCTCTGATTGGCTCCCTGTAGCTGCTGCATTCAGTCCGAGGCTCTGACTCTGATCTACAGGATGATCTCTGGATCTGGCCCCTCTGACCTTCACTCTAGATTTTAAAACACACTCCGACTCGTTCACTACGTTCTAGTGACGAATGTCCCCCGGTGGGGCAACCTCACCGTGGTGCCGACTCTCACTCCGTAGCGTTCTCCACTGATCGACGGTGGAACCCTCTTCCCAACAAGTCGCTTTGGACGGAAGCATCTGCTAAATGACGTGATGTAAATGTAAATGTGATGTTAATTCTGAACAAAAAAGGGCCTTCCCCAAACTGTTTCCACAAAGACACCTGGTTGTTTTGCAGGGGGACTGAAGGAAATACATATAATCTGAATCCAATAACGTTCTGAAGTCTGGGTCTCAGATGTTTTCGCTGGTTGAAAGCTGAATGTTAATTTTTTTTTTTTAAATCTCTGAGAGCGAGCAGCGAGTGCAGGTTATGGTTCGAGGCTCTTCTGCAGTCTGGACCCCCTGCGCCCTCCTCCTTAATTAGCTGCATCTGTTAAGAAACCTAATTAAAATCAGAGCGTGGCTCTCTGCCTCGTCCTGATGTCTCCGTCGGGACTCTTAAGCTGAAGTTCCGGCAGATTTTCTTATTTGAAGTATTTTTTAATCAAGCGGCTCTTTGTAGTTTTACTAGAGACACGGGGACCTCACAGAGCGACTGTCATTAGGGTGGTGGATGATCCTCAGTACTGCAGTGACGCTGACGTGGTGGTGGTGCAGGAGTTTAAAACCTCTCACTGTACACTCCGTCACACACCTCCACCTTATTGCTCCACCTTGTGGTAGGTCATCAGTGTGTGTTCTTCTTCCTCTAATCCTCCAATTAATAAATTTTATTAATAATTGTTCTGGAGGGGGGCGGCACGGTGGCTTAGTGGTTTAGCATGTTCTCCTCTCAGCGCTAGGGATTCCCGGTTTGAATCCCCATCTGGGTGGAGTTTGCATGTCCTCCCTGTGTCCGCGTGGGTTTCCTCCGGGTTCTCCGCTTTCCTCCCACAGTCCAAAAACATGGATCAAGTCAATTGAGTTCTCTAAATTGCCCCATATAGAGTGTGTATGTGTGTGAGTGAGTGAGTGTGTGTCCAGCGATGGATTGGCACCCTGTCCTGGGTCTATCTGCCCAGCGCCCGAAACGTTCTCCCCTGGATGGGCATGAGGAACGCCCCCCTCCTGCGACCTTAATAGAGGATAAAGCCGAAGATAATGGATGAATGAATGTATTCCATACAGGGATACAGGGCTGCTGAGGCCTATCCCAGTACAACACCATGCAGGGCACACACATACACATTTATAACGTGAAGCAATGTTTTTTGACACGGGGAGAACATGCAAACTCCACACAGAAAAGGCCACGCCCGCCGCGCCCCGGAATCCAAAAGGGTTTGATAAGGGAATGTCAACGTGAATGAATCGTACCTTTCGGTTCGTAACTTTCTGCCGGCGATGCAGGCGCTCAGTCAGGCCGTGTTAGTCGATTACCGATGGAACTTCTGCGTTCCCCACGTGCAGTCTGGTTCTGTGAGGTTCTCGTCCAGGCGGTCAGAACGTTTCAATAACGCGATGAACCTGTACATGATCAGAACAAGCAGTTTGCACAGTTTCTGTCCGTTTTTCACACTCCGTACCAACACTATGTTTTTAACACATGGAATTGATCCTAATTAAAACAGTTCTGATGATTGTTAGAGTATTTTCGAGCAGAAAGCACTTACATGAGCGCAGATGGTCGAGTGGGTGTTAGAAAGTCTTGGTGGAACCAATAAAATGACCTCTGATCTAAATTTAGAAGCTTTTAGAGAAATCTCAGACACAATGACGTCACGGATTCAATAACATATTTATATTCTAACTTTATACACAGATTTCAGTCCTCATTTAAATATAAACAGCTATAATTAAAATGTTTTATAAATTACACTGTGAGATAAACAGAATGTAATGTTCATATGGACAAAACTTTTAAAGAGGAGCATCTTATAATAATCATTCAGATTTCTCCAAACTGCGGACAAATCCAGAGTTAGGACTAAAGTTATACTTACTTAACTATTTAACCAACTAAACTAGTGACTAAACTAGTGACTAAACGTTTAAACTGCTTTTAAAAGCAGAGGTTTAGAGCAGAGCTCGTGTTTACAAGCCGGCGTTTAAACCTACCGAAGCCTGACTGTTTGATTCATTTGGGTGAACCGATTCATTCGAACGGCCGGTAAACGTTTCGCTTCGTTTATTGATCCGATTCATTCGTTCACGTTGGAAATCCAACAAAACGACTCGGTGTTGGCGAACCGATTCAAGGAATCCCAAAGTATTACCGATATTTCTCCACATTTCTTAAATAAAGTACAAAAACAAAACGTCGTGTTGATTTTCAGGTTTAAAAAAGATTTAAATAATCGTTTATAAAGGATGTTTAAACAGTAAAAATCTCTTTTATTAAGTAATGAATTGCTTTACGTGACGGCTGCAGTGATTCAGTTTATTTATTGAAAGAAGTAACCGGTTCATAAAAACTATTATTTATTGTTCGGATCTATTTATCCTTTCATTCATTATCTTCTGCTTTATCCTATATTAGGGTCGTGGGGGGGGGGGGATACACCCAGGACAGGGGGGCAATCTATCACTGGACACACACTCACTCACACACACACACACACTCTATATGGGGCAATTTGGAGAACTCACTTGACCTTGACTGTGGGAGAAAACGGAAAACCTGGAGGAAACCCACGCGGACACGGGGAGAACATGGAAACTCCACCCAGGTTGGGATTCAAACTGGGAATCCTTAGTGCTGAGAGGAGAACATGCCAAACCACTAAGCCTGTTCGGATCTGGAATTTGAAAAATAAATAAATTGGGGACGGCACGGTGGCTTAGTGGTTTAGCATGTTCTCCTCTCATCAAGTCAATTTGAATCCCCATCTGGGTGGAGTTTCCATGTTCTCCCCGTGTCTGCGTGGGTTTCCTCCGGGTTCTCCGGTCTTCCTCCCACAGTCCAAAAACATGGATCAAGTCAATTGAATTCTCAAAATTGCCCCATATAGAGTGTGTCTGTATGAGTGAGTGTGTGCCCAGCGATGGATTGGCGCCCTGTCCTGGGTCTATCTGCCCAGCGCCCGAGACGTTCTCCCCTGGATGGGCATGGGGAACCCCCCCCCCCCCCCCCCCCCCCGCGGCCCTATTAGAGGATAAAGCGGAAGATAATGAATGAATGAAATAAATTGGGTTTTTGGATATGCACACACACACACACCTTGCTCCTGTGCCAACTGTAAAGTTTGGTAAAGTTCCGATGGAAAGTTTAATGTGGAAGAACTTGACTGTCCATCACACAGATTGTGAGCCACGTCCTCGCGTCCAACATCGGTGCCCGACCCTTTTATATCTGCAGCTGCGACCCAGAATGGGACGTCTCCAAAGCTCCTGTATATGTGACGAGTGGGTGTCCCAATACTTTTGCCCGGCTGTATCAGTGGATGTTGGTGTAAGAGCCGGCGGTTGACACGGTGAATCAGAAGTCGTTTCCTGAATCGATGGTCCTAACACGTCAACAATTCCCCCGCGTCGGTGAGCAGCGCGCTTTTTCATTATCTCCTGGATCTCTGTTGATGTTTTAAGGTTTATTGTTTGGCCCTGAATGTCGGTGGTTGATTACTACATGAGTCAGCAATTACCCCGCGCGCCACACAGCGGTGCCACGTTACGGAACCATGAGTCACGGTGGCGCCTCAGAGTCGAGCTGTATGGACTCACAGACAGAAACCCCTCAGCGTTTTGGTTCGTTATTTCAGTTTCAAGTCAATTAAATTTAATCGTACTAAAGTGCAGCGAGGGACGGTGAATGTCCTGAATATTAACATCTAAATATTTATACGATAATTAATAAACTGTTATTATATCACCACAAAACAGCACTCGACGTTCTACAAGTTTCATTCATTCATTCATTATCTTCTGCTTTATCCTCTATTAGGGTCATGGGGGGGGGGGGTGGGGGTTCCCCATGTCCATCCAGGGGAGAACGTTTTGGGCGCTGGGCAGATACACCATGGGACAGGGGGGCAATCCATCGCTGGGCACACACTCACTCACACAGACACACTCTATATGGGGCAATTTGGAGAACTCAATTGACCTTGATCCATGTTTTTGGACTGTGGGAGGAAACCGGAGAACCCGGAGGAAACCCACGCGGACACGGGGAGGACATGGAAACTCGACCCAGATGGGGATTCGAACCGGGAATCCCTAGTGCTGAGAGGAAAACATGCCAAACCACTAAGCCGCCAAGTTAAAAGTTTGTTTGTTAATCACATGTAATTACATCAGAGCGGCACAGTGTCTTAGTGGTTGGCATGTTCTCCACTCAGCACTAGGGATTCCTGGTTCGAATCCCAATGCATGTTCTCCCCGTGTCTGCGTGGGTTTCCTCCGGGTTCTTTTGTTTCACTTCACAGTCCAAAAACATGGATTCAAGGTAAACGGAATGCTGTAAGTAAATTGCCCCATATAGTCTGAGTTAGATTGCCCAGCACCCGAAACGTTTCTATCCAGCACACAAAACGTTCTCCCCTGGATGGGCATGCGGAACCCCAAACCCCCACCCCCCCACCCCCATGACCCTGGCAGGGGATTAAGCAGAAAATGAAGAGTGAATAAATGAAATTACATTTTAAAGTCTATCCTGTGGAGAGTTTGCATGTTCTTCCTATGTATTGTCCATCCTACAGTTGAACCCAGGACCATGGTGCACTGTCTGAAGATGTTTGATTCTCACCTCCCACCTCCACCCCGGTCACCCCAGTCACCCCGGTCAGTTCTCCGTGCTCCGCCCTCGAACCCTGCTGTCTGTCCTTGGTGTGCAGAAGCAGATGGAGATGTTTTTGCCTGCAGACAAACAGATGTCGGTGTGCAGTGCTGTTTATTCCTTGATGAAGGACACTCTCTTCAAACGTCTTCATCATCATCATCATCATCATCGTCGTCATCGTTGTACTCCAGCATGTCCACTTTACCGCGTGTGTGTCAGCACCGTGACGTTTGTACTTCAGCTATTTCATTTCTCCGGCTTCTATTATCGTCAGCTTTGAATGAGACGAGATGTTTTAAACCTTGGTTTTTATTTTTCTTACACAGGTCTCCCTCAGTTCCACTCTGCTCTCTGAGTCTGAGCCTCATCTCGTCCACATCAGCGTCCACATCAGCGTCCACATCGGCGTCCACATCAGCGTCCACATCAGCGTCCACATCAGCGTCCGTGAGTCTGGAACCTTCTACAAACTCACAAAAACCCTGCAAACTCATTCATTCATTCATTCATTATCTTCTGTTTAATCCTCTATTAGGGTCACCACATCCAGGGGAGAACGTTTCGGGCGCTGGGCAGATACACCCAGGACAGGGGACCACATACATACAAACATAAGCACTATAAAGGGCAATTTGGAGCATTCAATTCACCTTGAATTGATGTTTTTGGACTGTGGGAGGTTGGCACGTTAACCTCTCAGCGCTAGGGATTCCCGGTTCGAATCCCCATCTGGGTGGAGTTCCCATGTCCTCCCCGTGTCCGCGTGGGTTTCCTCCGGGTTCTCCGGTTTCCTCCCACAGTCCAAAAACATGGATCAAGTCAATCGAGTTCTCCAAATTGCCCCATATAGTGTGTGTCTGTGTGTGTGAGTGTCCAGTGATAGATTGCCCCCCTGTCCTGGGTGTATCTGCCCGGCGCCCGAGACGTCCCCCCCCCCCCCCCGCGACCCTAATAGAGGATAAAGCAGAAGATAATGGATGGATGGACTGTGGGAGGAAGCCGGAGAACACAGAGGAAACCCACATGGACATGCATGCAAACTCCACCTGGATCGGGATTCGAACCTGAATCCCCAGCGCTGAGGAGAACATGCCAATCACTAAGCCAAACGGCTTAAAGAAAATCAATTTAAATAGTTTAATAAAGGCTCTCGGCTCGGCTCGGCTCGGCTCGGCTCAGCGTGCCCCCTGTGAGTGATACAGAATCAATCAGCGGCGGTATTGATCACCAGATTATAGAAACGGAGGCTTAATGGATGGATCAATTAAATAAAGGAGTAAACGAGGCTTTCAATCTCTTTGATGTGTAACAAATTAATCCAGGACGTCCCGATGATGCTGATATGAACAGTGTGAGGTTCTGATCCGATGATGTGGTTATGAACAGTGTGAGGTTCTGATCCGATGATGCAGATATGAACAGTGTGAGGTTCTGATCTGATGATGCTGATATGAACAGTGTGAGGTTCTGATCCGATGATGCAGATATGAACAGTGTGAGGTTCTGATCCGATGATGCAGATATGAACAGTGTGAGGTTCTGATCCGATGATGCAGATATGAACAGTGTGAGGTTCTGATCTGATGATGCAGATATGAACAGTGTGAGGTTCTGATCCGATGATGTGGTTATATACGGAAACGTTTCTCCTTCTGCTCTGACTAACGTACATTTTCATCTCTAGCTGATTGTTCACAGCAGCGTCTCGCACGCAAACACCAGCTGTCCACAGTGGAGACGAGCGGGAGGACGAGCCGGAGGACGAGCCGGAGGACGGTATAGCCCACGAGACTCACATACACATGTCCAGGACTCAGGCGGGTTCTGTGAGCCTCCAGCGCCACCACCGCGCGAGAATGAGAAAAGCCTCGGGGCAGATTCCCTCGGATGGCGGCTGCCTCGCTGGCAGAGTGACCGGACCTCCTGCTCTCCTCAGATGGACTGACTCACGGTCCCAACATGTCGGAGCAGAGACAGCTTCGGAACATCGTTAGTAAATAACTGTCATTAATAATAACGAGGGCGGCACGGTGGCTTAGTGGTTTAGCACGTTCTCCTCTCAGCGCTAGGGATTCCCGGTTCGAATCCCAATTTGGGTGGAGTTCCCATGTCCTCCCCATGTCTGCATGGGTTTCCTCCGGGTTCTCCGGTTTCCTCCCACAGTCCAAAAACATGGATCAAGTCGATTGAATTCTCCAAATTGCCCCATATAGAGTGTGTCTGTGTGAGTGAGTGTGTGCCCAGCGATGGACTGGCATCCTGTCCTGGGTGTGTCTGCCCAGCGCCCTGGATGGGCATGGGGAACCCCCCCACGACCCTAATAGAGGATGAAGTGGAAGATAATGAAGGGGAAAGATCAGTGGCCCTGGTTCGATTCCTTAATTCCTTAATTGCTCCTCGGGCGCTCTTGAGGGAGAACATGCAAACTCCCACCCGGATCGGGTGTCCAGCGCTGAGAGAACATGCCAACCACTAAGTCGTGTCTGATGTCCATGCCCTGAAAAACCAAATAAAATCCATCCATTATCTTCCGCTTTATCCTCTATTAGGGTCGTGGGGGGGGGGGTTCCCCATGCCCATTTCGGGCGCTGGGCAGACACACCCAGGACAGGGCGCCAATCTATCGCTGGGCACACACTCACTCACACACTCACAGAGACACACTCTATATGGGGCAATTTGGAGAACTCAATTGACTTGATCCATTTTTTTGGACTGTGGGAGGAAACCGGAGAACCCGGAGGAAACCCACGCGGACACGGGGAGGACATGGAAACTCCACCCAGATGGGGATTCGAACCGGGAATCCCTAATGCTGAGAGGAAAACAAGCTAAACCACTAAGCCACCAAATAAAAGTATAACTTAAAAAAGTTTTCGGTTTTGAGAAGATCTGATGGAGTTCGGTGCTCCAGCTGCACGTGCAGAGTCATCGCCAGCGTTGGGTGGTTGAATGGCGGGAGAGTCGGAGTCATTGTTCTCCTGATGATTCAGGTTCTTTGTTGTTGCTTTTGTTCTCCGGCGGTTCCACCGAACGGTTCCGCCGAACTCTCTGAATGTCACAGGAATTTTCGTGGCTGAAGGAAATGACTGAAATGTCTTTCAAATTATCTCCTCTTTACCACTTACTTTGCCTTTCTTTCTGCAGCCTGCAGTGTGTGTGTGTGTGTGTGTGTGTGTGTGTGCGCGTGCGTGCGTGCGTGTGTGTGTGTGTGTGTACAGCTACACGTGAGCTGCATTTCTAACCCAGCCGGAAGTCTTTCTATGGCTGTTGTTTGAAAAATGAGCGGGCAGGGGGCAGTAAAGAGCTAATCAATGGATCCCGCTTGGCTGGAAGTGTGCGTGTGCGTGCGTGTGCGTGCGTGTGTGTGTATGTACGTGCGTGCGTGTGTGTGTGTGTGCGTGTGCGTGTGTGTGTGTGTGTGTGTGTGTGTGTGTGAGAGAGAAAAGTAAGTAATGAGAACACAGTGTGTGTGAGGAGAGGAAAACACCTCCAAACAAGTCAGAATTCTGAACTTATGGATCGAATGTTGGCGTCGTTTTTATTGATCACATTAAAGGGTCCACTCCACGCGCCGAGAACGTTTCATTAGTGCTAATTAAATACACGTCATGATGTAACCATCTTACAATTAAAAGACCTTTTTATGTCTTTAATGTGAAGTTCGTTAAAGTCAGCGTTAAACAGTTTTCTCAGTAAAATAACATCATGTGGCCTCATGGTTGATGGTGGGGACTCGGGGGACTAAACCCCAAACTGACAGTCCAACACCCTGACCACTGAGCTGCCCCGCCCACGTGGTGGTCTAATAAAGATGCAGTGTGTAGATGCTTGGTCCCGGTCAGTGGTTTGGGTGCTGGGGCTTTGGTTTAGTCCCCAAGTTGCCAACGTAGGTCCCGGAGCACCGGTCTTAACTCCTAATTGCCTCAAGGGTGGAGTATCACCCCTGACCCCGATCGCTGACCCCCAACTATCAAGTATGGATATCTGTGAAGTACGCTGAATTAAAGTGTCCGCAAAATAATGTAGTGTAATTAACCCCCCCCCCCCCCCCCCCCCCCCCCCCCCCCCCCCCCCCCCCCGAGCAATATGGCCTCCTCATAGACGAAGATACCATAGCAACATCCACCCATCCATTATCCTCCACTTTGTCCTTTACTAGGGTCCCATGCCCATCCAGGGGAGAACGTTTCGGGCGCTGGGCAGATACACCCAGGACAGGACGCCAATCCATCGCTGGGCACACACTCACTCACACACACACACTCTATATGGGGCAATTTGGAGAATTCAGCTGACCTCGATCCATGTTTTTGGACTGTGGGAGGAAACCGGAGAACCCGGAGGAAACCCATGCAGACACGGGGAGAACATGGAAACTCCACCCAGATGGGGATTCGAACCAGGAATCCCTAGCCCTGAGAGGAGAACATGCCAACCACTAAGCCACCGTGATGATGGTATGAACTAAAAGCGACGTCGCAGTTCCACAACGATAACAAAAACCGAAACGAGTTTTATTATTATATATTTTTTTACGTAACATTCAGCCGGCGACGTGGGATTTGATTGAAACTCTGAAAACAAACCGCAGAGCAGACGGTTCGAACAGGAACACGGATTCTCACTGATGCACCACTTTTCCAATTAGGCGGAGCCCCATCAGAGGCGCGGGATTGAATGGGGGGATCGAGTCGGGACTCTCAGTCTGCCGCGCCGTTCTCCCGAAGGCTTTCTCAGATTATTAGATCAAACAGGACACGTCTGCTTCTCCCGCACAAAGCCGCCGTCGGAACCGACCCCCCCTCACGGCTGTTCTCTTCTCCTGATCAGAGGGATGTAACGCTTATGTAACCGAGCGGCCCGACCGCCGGCGCCAGGTCGACGCCACAGCGCTTAATAAAGTTAGAGTGGTCCCAGAACACATCCCAACTCCACACTGACTCGACTGAGACGCTGAAAATGACACACAATCCATAAGAACAACATCCATCCATTATCTTCAGCTTCATCCTATAACAGGGTCACGGGGGGGGGGTCCCCATGCCCATCCAGGGGAGAACGTTTCAGGCGCTGGGCAGATACACCCAGGACAGGGGGGCAATCTATTGCTGGGCACACACTCACTCACTCACACACACTCTATATGGGTCAATTTGGAGAACTTAATTGACTTGATCCATGCTTTTTGGACTGTGGGAGGAAACCGGAGAACCCGGAGGAAACCCACGTGGACACGGGGAGGACATGGAAACTCCACCCAGATGGGGATTCGAACCTGGAATCCCTAGTGCTGAGAGGAGAACATGCTAAACCACTAAGCCACCGTGCCGTCCCCATAAGAATGCATGAAATATTATTTGGTAAGGCGGCACGGTGGCTTAGTGGTTAGCACGTTCGCCTCTCAGCACTGTCCTCCCCGTGTCCGCGTGGGTTTCCTCCGGGTTCTCCGCTTTCCTCCCACAGTCCAAAAAACATATTGTCATTATGGCAGGTATAACGAAATGAAGGTGCCATACTTTCGGTGTCACACACTAAATTGTACACATTCATTCATTCATTATCTTCCGCTTTATCCTCTATTAGGGTCGCGGTGGGGTTCCCCATGCCCATCCAGGGGAGAACGTTTCGGGCGTTGGGCAGATACAACCAGGACAGGACGCCAATCCATCGCTGGGCACACACTCACTCACACACACACACTCTATATGGGGCAACTTTGAGAATTCAATTGGCTTGATCCATGTTTTTGGACTGTGGGAGGAAACCGGAGGATCCGGAGGAAACCCACGCAGACACGGGGAGAACATGGAAACTCCACCCAGATGGGGATTCGAACTGGGATTCCCTAGTGCTGAGAGGAGAACGTGCTAAACCACCATGCCACCCAAAATGTACACAAATAAAGAGATTTAAAAGATAGATACAAATATTTTTAAAGAAAAAAATGTATTTACAAGCGTGTATAAAACTGTACAGACTGAGTGAATGTATTTATATACTGCACGTTTTTATATTGCACGTTCAAAAAAGATTTTTTTTTTTTTTTTCAGATAAAAAAAAAAAAAAAATTCAGAATTTTTTTTTTTTTTCCAAATTATTATTTTTTTTTTTCAGGATGGATGTTCCACAGCGAGTTTAAATAACGGTAAAAACCCGTAATGCTCATAAATACAGTGAGGTGGAGAGTCACACTCGTCTTCATGCCCTTTAGAGAAACCTTATTTTGGTCGAACCAAATATAGAGGGTCAATCATGGATCCCATTTTGCGTTTTCGATTTGCAGATAGGACTGAATTACGGGAGCAGACGGCGTCCGGACGCCTCGTCCTGTGAGTGTTTGTAAATGGCCGAACGCGTCGGGGCAATTTGCTTTCCGAGGCTCGATCTCGGCGTGCGTTACCTGGAAGCCTGCGTTTTAACCTAATTGAAGGTTGTATGGCGTTGAATCCCGCGCCGCAGAAACGCGAACGAGCTGCTTATTTTTGGGCCGACGGCGAGCAGATTGGATTTATCGGTGGTGTTGTCGGTTGTTTTGAAGATAATAAAGAGGCGTCTATTCTCAGCAGCTTTCCATTTAATCTCAGACCTTTTGATTCGATTATTTCTCCCGACGCTGCGCATCAGAACGGCGACTTTAAGAATAATATTTTTAAATTGCAGGCTGCCCGCTTCTCAAATGGCTTTCACAGAAAATACAGATGTGTACAGATGTGAAACACGGCGTCCGCGGGTCACTGCGTTATTACAGCTGTGAAAGAATGAGGGCGTTTGAGGGTAAACTGATGAAAACTGAGGGCGTTTGAGGGTAAACTGATGAAATGCCACCTGTTCCTGGAGATCCTCATGTTCATTCATTCATCATCTTCCACTTCATCCTCCATCCAGGGAAAACGTTTCAGGTGCTGGGCTCACACACTCACGCATACAC
>JAFMOC010000322.1:675000-682500 GCA_019802505.1 Corydoras sp. C115 | reverse complement strand
TGCACACACTCACTCACTGACGCACACTATATGGGGCAATTTAGAGCATTATATTTACCTTGAATCCATGTTTTTAGACTATGGGAGGAAACCGGAGAACTCGAGGACGCGTGGACAGCATGCGGACTGGGACTCGAACCTGGTTCCCCGGCGCTGAGAGGAGAATGCGCTGACCGCTGCGCCGCGGCGCCCTCTGTGGTTCCCTCTGAAATCCGTCACTAGGTTTGATTTATTTATAGAAAGCTTTTAAGTGTCGGGTCCCATGCAGCCGCTTCCGTCTCTCTGGATCCGGTTCTATTTTAAATGTCGGTCTTTGTCACCGAGGCCTAATGGCTTTCAGTCAGTCGCGGACGCGAGACGCGGCCTGCGGAGCGAGGACGATGATAATGGATGAACATAAACACCCCCCCCCCCCCCCCGGTCCTGCGTTAGTGTGTTGTCCTCAGGGTTCCTGCATGAACTTTTCATCAGCATCATTTCCTCTGTGCACGTCGTATGACACTCAGTGTGGATCTATACCTGTGCTGTTATACCTGTGTGCTGTTATACCTGTGCTGTTATACCTGTGTGCTGTTATACCTGTGCTGTTATACCTGTGCTGTTATACCTGTGTGCTGTTATACCTGTGTGCTGTTATACCTGTGTGCTGTTATACCTGTGCTGTTATACCTGTGCTGTTATACCTGTGTGCTGTTATACCTGTGTGCTGTTATACCTGTGTGCTGTTATACCTGTGCTGTTATACCTGTGCTGTTATACCTGTGCTGTTATACCTGTGTGCTGTTATACCTGTGTGCGGTTATACCTGTGCTGTTATACCTGTGTGCTGTTATACCTGTGCTGTTATACCTGTGTGCTGTTATACCTGCGCTGTTATACCTGTGCTGTTATACCTGTGTGCTGTTATACCTGTGCTGTTATACCTGTGTGCTGTTATACCTGTGTGCTGTTATACCTGTGCTGTTATACATGCGCTGTTATACCTGTGCTGTTATACCTGTGCTGTTATACCTGTGTGCTGTTATACCTGTGCTGTTATACCTGTGCTGTTATACCTGTGCTGTTATACCTGTGTGCTGTTATACCTGTGCTGTTATACCTGTGTGCTGTTATACCTGTGTGCTGTTATACCTGTGTGCTGTTATACCTGTGCTGTTATACCTGTGTGCTGTTATACCTGTGCTGTTATACCTGTGTGCTGTTATACCTGTGTGCTGTTATACCTGTGTGCTGTTATACCTGTGCTGTTATACCTGTGTGCTGTTATACCTGTGTGCTGTTATACCTGTGCTGTTATACCTGTGTGCTGTTATACCTGTGTGCTGTTATACCTGTGTGCTGTTATACCTGTGCTGTTATACCTGTGTGCTGTTATACCTGTGTGCTGTTATACCTGTGTGCTGTTATACCTGTGCTGTTATACCTGTGTGCTGTTATACCTGTGTGCTGTTATACCTGTGCTGTTATACCTGTGTGCTGTTATACCTGTGTGCTGTTATACCTGTGTGCTGTTATACCTGCGCTGTTATACCTGTGCTGTTATACCTGTGCTGTTATACCTGTGTGCTGTTATACCTGTGTGCGGTTATACCTGTGCTGTTATACCTGTGTGCTGTTATACCTGTGCTGTTATACCTGTGTGCTGTTATACCTGCGCTGTTATACCTGTGCTGTTATACCTGTGTGCTGTTATACCTGTGCTGTTATACCTGTGTGCTGTTATACCTGCGCTGTTATACCTGTGTGCTGTTATCAGAGAACCCACTGCTTCAACAGCTCCTGAGTTGTTTTCCTGCCTCCATTCGTTTGATCAGCGGACATGGGGAGAACATGCAAACTCCAACCACATTGGTATTTGACCTTTACAGCACCGTGCCATGTTCTGTATTGTATTTAATATTATTATTGTCTATATTTTACAATGAAAAAGTGACTGGAGAACATACCAAATGTTTTCTTTCATCTCTGTGAGTCTGCTACTGCGCCGTGTGGCCGGGACACCAGGGGGCGAGGCTGTGCTCGTTAGATCTGCATTCGTTGACCTCCATTATACAGATGACAGCATGAGAATGCTAACGTGCGAATGGCACGAAGGCGTGCGCTCGCTTCGCAGTTTGTCGATACATGTTAATCAGTACACACCCCCCCACACAACACTGCTTCTGATTCGCTCACACGCCGCTCCTGTGGCTGCTGTGGGTGAGAGAGTGAGTGTGCTGAAGAGGTCACACACACACACACACACACACACACACACACACACACACAGCGGAGTCATAGTGTCACAGCTCGCCCATACAGTACAGTGTGTATGTTCTCTAATCTTCTGAACTCTGGATTATTAGATAACAGCTTCATTACAGACATGAGGAGAACATGCAAAACTCCACATGGACAAACCCTGACCGGGAATTAAACCCAAAAGTGACGACAAAACCCAAACCTCCGTCACGTCTGACCAGAGAGTCTGCCTTGAATCCCTGTTTTTTTGGACTGTGGGAGGAAACCCATGTGGACACAGGGAGAACATGCAAACTCTACCAGATCGAAATTTGCATATTTATATGATAAAAGTAATTAATTGCAGGTTCTAACACGCAGAACATCCATCCATCCATTATCTCCCGCTTTATCCTCCACTAGGGTCGTGGTGGGGTTCCCCATGCCCAGCCAGGGGACAACATCCCGGGCGCTGGGCAGATTGACCCAGGACAGGACGCCAATCCATCGCTGGACACACACTCACTCACACAGACACACACACACACACACACACACACACACACACACACTCTATATGGGGCAATTTGGAGAACTCAATTGACTTGATCCATGTTTTTGGACTGTGGGAGGAAACTGGAGAACCGGGAGTAAACCTACGTGGACACGGGGAGAACATGGAAACTCCACCCAGATGGGGATGCGAACCGGGAATCCCCAGCGCTGAGAGGAGAACATGCTAAACCACTAAGCCACCGTGCCGCCCTCACGCAGAACAAAACTCTCAGAATCAGAGCTTTAAGTTTCAGACGCTCCGAAATTCAACACATCGGTGTACTCATGATTACTGTGTGTGTGTGTGTGTGTGTGTGTGTGTGTGTGGGTGTTGTGTGTGTGTGTGTGTGTTGTGTGTACCAGTTTGAAATCTGTCACTGAATCCTACGCATCATTAACCCTTCAAGCCCCGCCCCTCGATTAATGATGACCTTTCTTAACGAGCGTCTCTGACAGGTTTTGATTGGCAGGTTTATTGAGACGTGATGCTGACATTTGCTTCTGAATAAAGAAACAAAGAGAGAGAGAGAGAGAGAGAGAGAGAGAGAGAGAGAGAGAGAGAGAGAGAGAGAGAGAGCATCATCTTCATCCAGACCTCAGAGCCGTGAGTCAAACTCTCTCGACCTTTAGATGTGAGTTTGCTCTCATCACCGTCTCTGTCCCTCCGTCCCTCTGTCTTTGTCTCCGTACGCTCTCGCTCTGAATCACAACCCAAATGCCATCAGGAGTCACTCACATGCTCACTCAGAGAGAGAGAGAGAGAGAGACAGAGAGAGAGAGAGAGAGAGAGAGAGAGACACAGAGAGAGAGAGAGAGAGAGAGAGAGAGAGAGAGAGAGACACAGAGAGAAAGAGAGAGAGAGAGAGAGAGAGAGAGTGAGAGAGAGAGAGAGAGAGAGACAGAGAGAGAGAGACAGAGAGACTGAGAGAGAGAGAGAGACAGAGAGACAGAGAGAGAGACAGAGAGAAAGAGAGATAGAGAGAGAGAGAGAGAGACACAGAGAGAAAGAGAGAGAGAGAGAGAGAGAGAGAGGGAGAGAGAGAGAGAGAGAGAGAGAGACAGAGAGAGAGAGACAGAGAGACTGAGAGAGAGAGAGAGACAGAGAGACAGAGAGAGAGACAGAGAGAGAGAGACACAGAGAGAAAGAGAGAGAGAGAGAGAGAGAGAGTGAGAGAGAGAGAGGGAGTGAGAGAGAGAGAGAGAGAGACAGAGTAAGAGAGAGACAGAGTGAGAGTGAGAGAGAGAGAGAGACAGAGTAAGAGTGAGAGAGAGAGAGACAGAGTGAGAGAGAGACACAGAGAGAGAGACAGAGTGAGAGAGACAGAGTGAGAGAGAGCGAGAGAGAGAGAGACAGAGAGAGAGAGAGAGAGAGAGACTTATCCTATAGACCAGAGAGTCTGCCTTGAATCCCTGTTTGTTTGGACTGTGGGAGGAAACCCATGTGGACACAGGAAGAACATGCAAACTCCACCAGATCGAAATTTGCATATTTATATAATAAAAGTAATTAATTGCAGGTTCTAACACGCAGAACATCCATCCATCCATTATCTTCCGCTTTGTCCTCTATTAGGGTCGCGGGGGGGGGGGTTCTCCATGCCCATCCAGGGGAGAACGTTTCAGGCGCTGGGCAGATAGACCCAGGACAGGGGGGCAACCTATCACTGGACACACACTCACTCACACAGACACACTCTATATGGGGCAATTTGGAGCAACCGGCGAACCCAGAGGAAACCCACACGCTGTGAGGAGAACATTAGTTAGCCACCGTGGCGCCCGAATAAGAACGCAATTCCACGACTGCAGTTACACTCATACACATTCAGTTTAGACGCTGCTATATTTATATTTTATATTTCTAGATTATATTTATAGTTGTATATTTTGATGATATTCTGCACATCTTAATTATTATTTAATTAAGTTTGTATTTTAATAGAACGGACTAAACGAGGTTCGTTTTTGTCTCATGGAGAACATGCCATACAAATTTCCGTCCGTACCGTTCTCGCTCTCATGTCTCAATAAACCTGCCAATCAAACCGTCTAAATATGTCGTCATGGTGATCAGAGATGCATCTCGCAGATAAGAACCTCAGAGTCCTCTGTCCACGTCGTCGTAGTGTGTAAATGTTCCGGTGTGGTCCTCGTTCTCCGTGTCCTCGATGACACGTCCTGTATCCGTGTTCTGAGTGACCTTCATGCCGGTTGCACCCGTACCGCTGAGTAACCGGGACCGTGAAGAGGACGAAGCAACCGGCCCAACTTTTAAACGCCCGTCAGCCGCGGGACGTCACCTGATCTCACCCCCCACGTTCTCCAGAACGCAGACGGATTACCGGCATGTCCTCGCACGAGGCCTCGTGCAAATGCGTCCCGTTTTCACCCTGACGCCTCGCAGCGTTCCCTGTGTTTCACTGAGTCACCCTCATGAATATTCATCTCGTTCTCTTCTGGTTCCGTCGTCCCCGGGTTCGGTTCCGAGTGCGTCGTTCATACCGTTTGCTTTAATAAAGTCGCTAAATATCCCTCACCGCGGGCGGAGATCCTCTTTCCGAACGGCCTCCACGCCGTCCGCCGTCTGCGTGCCTCGGGTTCTATTTTTAAAACGGCGTGAACGCATTTATAGAAACTTTTCACCTGTCTGTTGGAGTGGCGCTCTCGAACCCGTGGTAATGTATAGTACGGGTTCCTTTGAACGAGAGTCTGCGCTGTTTGGTTTAAAATAAGCCGTTGTGGGCGGCGTGTCGCCGTCTGCGCGGGGGACGCGTTTCACCGGCTTTTTATTTTAAAGGTGATAAATGGAAAGCAAAAAAAATAAAAGCATGGAAGCATTCTGCTCCGTCAGGCGGAGCGTCGGGTTCCATTGTGTGGCCTACCTCCATCCAGAGTTCTCCAGAGTTCTCCAGAGGTTCTGGCAAACATCCGTCAGCTGTGGGTCTGTATTAAAGCAATAAGGTTCGAGAGGGGGCGTGGCTTTAGTCTTAATAAATCACAAAAAAAGAGGTATCGTATTTCCCTGTGATTTATTCACAATAATACACAACATTGTTCTCACAACATGTTCTCCTCTCAGGCCTGGGGATCCAGGTTAGAATCCCGATCTGGGTGGAGTTCCCATGTTCTTCCCATGTTTGCATAGGTTTCCTTCAGGTTCTCCGGTTTTCTCTTACTGTCTGAAAACATGGATTTAAGGTAAAGTGAATGCTCTAAATTGCCCCATAAAGTGTGTGTGTGTGTGTGTGTATGTGTGATTGAACTACACCTCCAACCCTGTTCAAACTGCAATGCCTTTAAAGTCCAGAGTGAGGAGCGAGGACACGCATGTGGGCGGGGCCGGGCCGGGTCGGGTCGGGTGGGGTCGGGTCGGGTCGGTGAGGTAACACGAGGTTTAATTAATCCTGAACTGTCACTTAGCCGTAACCCGCAGCTCGGGGCCGAATCGGCTGAAAGGTGGACGAACATGAAAGTCTCTAACGAGCTCGCAAAACTCATTTGCATAGAAATCCCTTCAGCATCACGGCCGCAGTCCCGGACACCCTGACCCGCGGGATAACAGAACGCCGGAACGTCTGGTCACTGCACTCATCAAACGGACGGGGGAACGTTCCCTCCGGCCTCATTTGCATATATTTACATAACGGCTCTCGCTCGCTCTCGCTCTCTCGCTCACAGGTGAGACAGGATCACAGGTTCGGATCGAGAACAAACCTCGAACCTCGTAACGCGAAAAGTCGTCCTTTAGAACCGCGTTCGGTCACGGCGGCTGTGCACCCAAAATTCTGAGGGTAATTAGAAATACCACTAATTAAATATGGAAATTAATTAATTAATTATGAAGGGGCGGAACGGTGGCTTAGTGGTTTAGTATGTTCGCCTTTCATTGCTAGGGATTCCCATCTGGGTGGAGTTTCCATGTCCTCCCCGTGTCCGCGTGGGTTTCCTCCGGGTTCTCCGGTTTCCTCCCACAGTCCAAAAAACATGGATCAAGTCAATTGAATTCTCAAAATTGCCCCATATAGAGTGTGTCTGTTTGAGTGAGTGTGTCCCCAGTGATGGATTGCCCCCCTGTCCTGGGTCTATCTGCCCAGCGCCCGAAACGTTCTCCCCTGGATGGGCATGGGGAACCCCCCCCCGCGACCCTAATAGAGGATAAAGCGGAAGATAATGAATGAATGAATGAATAGTCATGAAGGGGCGGCACGGTGGCTTAGTGGTTTGGCATGTTCTCCTCTCAGCACTAGGGATTTCCGGTTCAAATCCCCATCTGGGTGGAATTTCCATGTTCTCCCCGTGTCTGCGTGGGTTTCCTCCGGGTTCTCCGGTTACCTCCCACAGTCCAAAAACATGGATCAAGGTCAATTGAGTTCTCCAAATTGCCCCATATAGAGTGTGTCTGTGTGAGTGAGTGTGTGTCCAGTGATAAGTTGCCGTCCTGTCCGGGGTGTATCTGCCCAGCGCCTGAGACGTTCTCCCCTGGATGGGGAACCTCCCCCCCCGCGACCCTAATAGAGGATAAAGTGGAGGATAATGGATGGAATTAATCATGAGGCATTAGTCTGTGTGGGCAGTACCCTGAATTAACACCAGGGAGGTTCTGGGTTTAGTTCCTGGTTCTTTTTGTTAGTTCCTATGTTCGATGAGGGCTTTATTATTTTCAAAAGATCCAAAAGTCTTTAGATTAAAGAACCAAATCCAAACCAAACAAAAGCGTATACCTGA
>JAFMOC010000322.1:655000-670000 GCA_019802505.1 Corydoras sp. C115 | reverse complement strand
CTCAGCCTTTACAGACAGACATCGAGAGAACCAGCCTTCCCCAAACTGTTCCCTCCAAATTAGAAGCATAGAAGTGTACATAACACATGCTCGTGTGTGGCCTGCAGGGGTCGCTCTTAATGAATCAGTGTAATTCATATGTAATCATATATACTAGTCTTCAGTTCAGCGCTGACTCAGCGATTTCTGTCAGCCTCATCACTCAGACTCATTCCTCACATCTTCACCTTTAAACCTGCTCTGTCCTCCTGAAGCACAAACGGGACTTTTATTTATAAAAAAACAACACAAAGCGTTTTAATGCAATTTTATTGTTTTTTTTAGGTTAATCGATGATCCATCGTTAAAATAAACACAATTATTCCTCCATTTTCACAACAATGTTAAGCTTTTACCGCAGAACATCAAATTAACCTAAAAAAACATCAAATTTGGGTCACGAATGAAAAATACAGAAAATAAAAGACGTCGTTGGTCTTCTTCATGATGTTCTTCTGGAGATTCGTTAAAGCCTCTCTATAAGAGCGTCTGTTAATTATCACATATAACGACCTCTGATTATGAAACGGCGGCACGGTGGCTTAGTGGTTTAGCATGTTCTCCTCTCAGCATGCTCTCCTCTCCTCTCACCGGATTCCCGGTTCTAATCCCCATCTGGGTGGAGGACAGGGGGCGTCCCCTGTTCCTCGGTTCTCGGAGCCCAAATGTCAGCAGAAAATGTTCTATTCTTCAAAAACATCTTCTTTCCTCTGCTCCCTGTAGGGGGCGCCGCAGCAGATCATCTCCAGCATTCCCCTCCATCATCATCCCAACACCCTGCACCCTCTGTTCCACCTCCTCCTCCTCCTCTCTGTTTGGCCATGTTTCCATGTTCTCCCCGTGTCCGCGTGGGTTTCCTCCGGGTTCTCCGGTTTCCTCCCACAGTCCAAAAACATGGATCAAGTCAATGGAGCTCTCCAGATTGCCCCATGTAGAGTGTGTGTGTCTGAGAGTGAGTGTGTGCCCAGCGATAGATTTCCCCCCTGTCCTGGAAGTATCTGCCCAGCACCCGAAACGTTCTCCCTGGATGGGCATGGGGAACCCCCCCCGCGACCCTAATATAGGATAAAGCGGAAGATAATGAATGAATGAATGATTATGAAACCTGAGGATGAAACTAACGAGGTAACGTCTGAACGTTAAAGTTCTTTGTGAAGCTGTAGATGTTTTTTAAAGCTCTTCCGTCGTTCTGTTGGAGAACCCTGTGTGTTACTCATGCGGTGCGCTCGTCAGGAGCGCCGGTCCTCACCGTTTCAACGTCGTTACGTTAGAAGTTCCGGCTTGAGAACGTTCTCTCTCGCTAATAACTGCAGGACGTACATCAGCACAGCGGTTCTGCTCATGGAGGCCACTGACTCATCGGACCGCCGAGTTATTCTCACTGTACTTCACTTCGGTTCCACTAACCGTTACTTAAAGTCCGGCTCTGAAAATAAACGTTCTCATTTTCAGACGCGAGGCCGCAGAGTTTATTAACATGACGGATTCTCAAACCTCGTGCTTTAAATCAGGGTTCTGGCTGAGAGTTTCCGTCCATCATACAGGAGAGAGGGAGAACATGCAAACTCCACAAAAAAGGCCGGGATTCCTCCAAGGATTCCTGGTTCGAATCCCCATCTGATTGGAATTTCCATGTTCTCCCCGTGTCCGCGTGGGTTTCCTCCGGGTTCTCCGGTTTCCTCCCACAGTCCAAAAACATGGATCACGTCAATTGAGTTCTCCAAATTGCCCCCATATAGAGTGTATGTGCATGCCCCTCTGTCCTGGGTGTATCTGCCCTGCACCCGAAACTTTCTCCCCTGGATGGGCATGGGGAACCCCCCCCCCCCCCTGCGACCCCAATATAGGATAAAGCGGAAGATAATGAATGAATGAATGCTTACATTCACGTGCACTCTGGGAGAAAACACAGGGGAGAACATGCAAACTCCCCACAGACAGATCTCAATAAAACATCTAGAACCGCAGCCGGGGAACATCATTAAAAGAAGCACGGTCCGAAAAAATGACCTGACCGGTTCTGTGCATCGATGCAAACGCAGCATCCGAAGGTTCTTTCATCAACTGAGAAGAAAAAAAAACGGGGGAGGGGGGGGGGGTGAAGGGGGGGTGATGGGGGGTGAAGGGGGGGGTGATGGGGGGTGAAGGGGGGGGGGGTGATGAGGGGGTGTCGCAGCAAATAATGGAAACTCTCTTTTCTGTACTTTAGAAATGAAGGAGTCACGGCGGCATGAGTTCCTTTTTCTTTTTTTGTTTTTTTTCTGACACTTTAATAAAGTTCCGTTGTTCCTTGTGAGAGCAGCGTGACGCACGCGGCCGAGGTGATGGCGCTCGTCGTTGCCATGGTTACCCAGGGATTCCACAGCATCCCGAACCGGAAGGACCATATTAGGAAAGGCACACTCTCAGACTCAGAGAAAGATGAGGTGGTGGGGTTGGGGGTGGTGGTGGTGGTGGTGGTGGGGGGGGGGTGCGAGATGCTTGTGGATGCTGCAGATTCTGCAGATGAATAAGTTGGTTCTCATACGCCCACGTTCTGCAGAGTCATCCGCCCGCGGACGGGAGATTCCCCGCCAGCAGCTTAACGAGGCATGAAGGATTCACACAATACAACACACAACAGGAGCAAAAGTATGGGGACACCTTCACCACCACCGCCGTAACGGCTCCATTCAGAGGAGCATCCGGCAGATCAGCCGCTGGTCCTGATCTTCATCCCAGAGAGGTTCTTCAGACGGAACCCACCCCCGTCATCCGTCAATCCGTTCCCAAAGTCAATTTGGGTGCCGCACTACAAATCCAAGGGTTGTGGGTTCTCGTCCATTGGTGTTACCAATGTGGTTCCATGAGCAAGACCCTTAACCCTCAATGCTCCAGGAATTCAGGATGTAACCCCGTGTTCTGACCTGAAAAAAAAGCTGGGATAGGTGTAAGTCCTTCCATTTCCATCCATTATCTTCTGCTTTATCCTCTACTTCTTGTGGGTCTTGTGGGGGTTCCCCATGCCCATCCAGGGGAGAACGTTTCGGGGGCCCCGGACAGGGCGCCAATCTATCGTTGGGAACACTGACTCACACACTCTATATGGGGCAATTTACAGCATTCAATCTAGCTTGAATCCATGTTTTTTGCACTATGAGAGGAAACCGGAGAACCCAGTGGAAACCCACGCGGACATGGGGAGGACATGGAAACTCCACCCAGATTGGGATTCGAATTTTGAATCCCCAGCATTGAGAGGAGAACATGCTAAATGACCAAATGTAACATAATATAATGTAAGAGACATGTCCTTATACTTTTATCCTTATAGTGAGTCTCTCCCTATAGTGAGTTGTGTCCTGAGAGTTCCTGAGACACGATGGACCTTCAGAACTGGAACCTCAGTGTACCGGCATCAGAACCGAGCTTCTGGATCACAGATGTAAATAAGATTCACGTATAAAGACTTTAAATTGATTAAAGCAATACGTCTCTCGAGGGACAGCATTCCTCTGAGTTAAGAGGACGAGACGTTCCGAGGTGGTAACTAAGGAGGAACCCGGCGTTCCGGTTCCTCACATGGATTCCGACATACTGCTCTGATTTAACATTTAAATCCGACCTTCACCCTTCAGCCAACGAAAGCCGGTTCATTTAATGTTCAACCACCTGAATGTCCAGGTTCCTTCATCCTGAAAGAACTCAGATCCGTAACATCATCCCATTCAGAACACGGATGAGGACACGTCCATTTGAGACACGAACACGCGTCCAAAAAAAACCCAATAAATGTTTAAATACATCGAAAAAGAGACCAAACACTTCAGCAAATACAAGAACACGTGATTTAAGACTCAGAATAAAAAGACCTTTTAAAAGTTTAAGAACCAAGAACCAGAACTTTAGATCTTTTTTATTGGAACCCGTTTAAATGTTAATTAAAGACCCGGGGGTTTTAATGATTGAGTTTGTGATGAATGGAGGACAGGACCTCCAGCTCACATCGTAGATTCCTGAAAGACGGCCACGGTGACGTCGGTGTGACGTCCACACCACGCACACACGCACACACACACACACACACACACACACGCGTCATCGGTCCTCGGCGTCGCCGGCGTGGAACCGTCTCACCTGCAGCCGCAGAAGTTTGATGATGAGTTCTGTCT
The DNA here is from genome assembly GCA_019802505.1 of Corydoras sp. C115. Taxonomy (NCBI): domain Eukaryota; kingdom Metazoa; phylum Chordata; class Actinopteri; order Siluriformes; family Callichthyidae; genus Corydoras; species Corydoras sp. C115. Next base: position 665,810 of record JAFMOC010000322.1, on the reverse strand, counting down.
TGCAGAAGGGAAGCCGTTCAGATGACACCTCGCATCTGCCGTGGAGGAGCTGAGTTATCGTCATCCGAAACACACACACACACACACACACACACACACACACACAAACGCACACTGAGCCAGCTGGTGTAATCTCCGCCCACGCAGGAGATCCCCAGCACACGGCGTCCCACTCAGAACGCGGTGGAGGAGCCGGAGTGCAGCCGAGGAACCGGAGAGGAACCGCCATATAGGTACAGCATCCGGAGTGGGTCATCAGGAGGAGGGACGGGACAGGACGGGACGGGACGGGAGACAAACCATGGGATTCCTTCAGATCAGACGGGGAACCCATCTGTGTTCTCCACCCTGAAATGAATGAACCTGCAGCCTCCCACCATCCATCTGCAGAAGGCTCGCTCCGTGGGCTGCTCATTGTGTTCATCTGCAGTCACATGGTGGGGACCTGATCCGCTGATTGGCTCACTCATCAAACAATTAACCAATAAAGGTCACGATGGGGGTGGCACGACAGCTAAGTGGTTTGGCACGTTCTCCAGTTTCCTCCCACAGTCCAAATTCATGGATCAATTGAGTTCTCCAAATTGCCCCATATAGAGTGTGTGTGTGTGAGTGAGTGAGTGCCCAGCGATAGATTGCCCTCCTGTCCTGGGTTTATCTGCCCAGCGCCCGAAACGTTCTCCCCTGGATGGGCATGGGGAACCCCCCCCACTGTGACCCTAACGTAGGATAAAGCGGGAGATAATGTATGAATGAATGAAAGGTCACGATGGGGGTGTGGCCTGTTTCACTGCTCATTAGAATAAAGTTGGGGGGGGGTGAGAGTGAGGCGGTTTGGATATGGAGGATGAGGATGAGGAGGATGAGGAAGGTCAAACAGAGAGGAGGAGGTGGAACAGAGGGTGCAGGGTGTTGGGATGATGATGGAGGGGAATGCTGGAGATGGAGAACGATGATCTGCTGCGGCGCCCCCTACAGGGAGCAGAGGAAAGAAGATGTTTTTGAAGAATAGAACATATTCTGCTGACATTTGGGCTCCGAGAACCGAGGAACAGGGGACGCCCCCTGTCCTGCACAACTCATCACACACACACACACACACACACACACACACACACACACACACACACACACAGTAGTGTACGTAGATGATATTCTATTATGTCGCAGAGCCCCAAACCATAAATACCACAACCATCAACAGGAATCTATATTGAGACTCATCCACACCATGTGGGTGTACCCCCACTCACACACACTCTCACACACACTCACACACACACACACACACACACACACACACACACACACACACAGGTGCTTGGCAGGATTTGTCAGCTCTTACTCATCGGGAACTGAAAAGGTCTTCCATCTTTGTTGTGGTGGTTCCGTCCCGCCTTCAACCTTCAGCATTTTTCAGAAGAAACGTTGCAGGAAGTTCCTGCTGCGCCGCGGCGCCACCCAACCCGCCACCCAATCCGCCACCCAACCCGCCACCCAACCCACCACCCAACCCACCACCCAACCCGCTTCACTTCAGACTCCTCATCGCCACGGCAACGGCTGCCGGGCGCTTCCTCTGTCAATACATCACCAAGAAGGTCAGGTTATAATAATATAACAGGTGTGAGAGTGTGTGTGAGAGTGTGTGTGTGAGTTTGTGTGTGTGTGTGAGAGTGTGTGTGTGAGTTTGTGTGTGTGTGTGTGTGTGTGTGTGTGTGTGTGTGTGTGTGTGTGTGAGTTTGCGTGAGTGAATGGTGTGTGTGTGTGTGTGTGCCTGTGTGTGTGTGTGTGTGTGTCGCTCCATTCAGAATCTAAGTATAACCGCCTGCAGAACGTTTAGTCTCCAGCGGGTCACGCCGCTCAGAACGAGAAGAAAACCCAAACCAGCTGAAGGAACCCTGCAGGACAGACGTGAGGACATGAACGTTCTCTGGGTGGAGTTTGCATTTTCTCCTCATGTCCACATGGGTTTCCTCCATGTTCTCCGGTTTCCTCCCACAGTCCAAGGGAAATTAAAAGCTGTAAATTGCCCCATATAGTGTGTGTGTGTGTGTGTGTGTGTGTGTGTGTGTGTGTCCAGCGAAAGATTTGCGTCCTGTTCTGGGCATTGGGAACCCCCCCCCCCAAGTTCCCCCCTTAAAAGTTCAGAGGGACCTTTGACCCTGTGTGTGTGTGTGTGTGTGTGTGTGTGTGATATCTAAGAACCACAAACAGAACCGTATCAATCATCTCTTGAAGTTCCTTCATTCCCTCTTTGTGTTGATTTTCTCTTTCTTTAGTGTGACAGTGTGTGTGTGTGTGTGTGTGTATATGTGTGTGTGTGTGTGCGTGTGTGTGTGTGTGTGTGTGTGTGTGTGTGTGTGTGTGTGTGTGTGTGTGAGAAATCGAGCTCATGAACGGGGTTGCCCACCATGGCGAGAACATATTTTTAGCTCGGGTCTGTGATGATACACTCAGCTGATCAGAAGAGCGATCCCACAGAGCGGGTGGAGGGTGGAGGGTGTGGGGGGGGGTGGATGAGGGTGCGAAGGACAGCCAATCAGACGAAGAGACGTGAGGACGAGTGAAGCGCTCCGGAAGCGAGGCACGGAGAACCGGATGTGGCTTTGTGTCCGGAACCCCCTCACTGTGTAACTGTGTGGGCAAACCGGGGCAAGCGCATCATTCAGAGCGGCTTCGTACATCCCATAAACCACACATACCAGCACACACGTAGATGGGGCAATTTAGAGCATTCAATTCACCTTGAATCCCTGTTTTTGGACTGTGAGAGGAAACCGGAGAACCCAGAGGAAACCCCCGTGGACTCGTGGAGAACATGGAAACTCCATCCAGATCGGGAGTCAGAACGTTTCAAACACTCCAGATTCCTCCCACCGTCCAAGAAACATGGATTCAAGGTGAATTGAATGCTCCAAATTGCCCCATACAGTGCCCAGAAATAGATGTCAGGTGCCCAAAACGTTCTGGATGGGCATGGAGAACCCCCACCCCTCCCCAACCAGACCCTAGTAGAGGATTAAGAGGAAGATAATGAATTAATTAATGAATCTAACTAAATAGGGTGGCTTAGTGGTTTAGCATGTTCTCCACTCAGCGCTAGGGATTCCCGGTTCGAATCCCCATCTGGGTGGAGTTTCCATGTCCTCCCCGTGTCTGCGTGGGTTTCCTCCGGGTTCTCCGGTTTCCTCCCACAGTCCAAAAACATGGATCAAGGTCAATTGAGTTCTCCAAATTGCCCCATATAGAGTGTGTGTGTGTGTGTGAGTGAGTATCTGCCCAGCGATAGATTGCCCCCCTGTCCTGGGTGTATCTGCCCAGTGCCCGAAACGTTCTCCCCTGGATGGGGAACCCCCCCATTTAGTAATGAATCTTACTAAATAAAACTTTTGATTTATTGATTTTAAAGGCATTTCCATGAGTTAGAATAACGTACTGTTCTAGATTCAAAGTTCTACCCACAGCTCAGAACACCTTTAACCTTAACGAGCTTCGCTCTGTTGTTATAGAAGCTCTCTGTGAGTTCCTGCCGGTTCTCCGCGGTACAAAATGTACACAACACAACGAGATGTTCTCCGGTGGGGGGGGGGGTGGAACCCATGCCGGATAATTAGGAGCAGAAGCCGCGACCCCCTGACACGGGGATGAGGAGCGCAGAACCGAGCGAGTCCTCCTGACAGCGGGGCGAGGTGCGAGGTCAGGCGGAACAATGAGGCGGCGCGATTCTGACCCTCTGGTTCGGGGGGGGGGGGTTCCATCAGGATTCACCCCCCCGCTCTGTGTGGGCATCCTGATGCGCCCCGCGGGAGGTCATCCAACGGAACCGAAGGGCATTCACCACGGAATTAATGCACCGCGCCGTTTAAAGGGGAACCTTTGTATTTTCTAACCCGGGGTCACATGCTCTCTTCTGATTGGGGCAAAGAATTTATGGAAGTGATCATGTGATCGCTCAGAGACGAAATGTTAACGGAACTGGAACACAGAACGAACCCGAAGAACCCGTTCAAATAAAACGCCGACTCGGCAGTCTCCTCCACGTTAACACAAACCTCCTGCAAACGAGGTTCTATTAAATGTTACATGATCAGAGAGGGGGGGGCGCGGTGGCTCGGTGTTTGGCATGTTCTCCTCTCCCGATCTGGGTGGAGGTTGCATGTTCTCTTCGTGTCCAAGAAGTCCAAAGACATGGATTTAAGATACATTGGTTGCTCTAAGTTGCCCCATATAGTGAGAGAGTGTGCCCAGCGATAGACAATGGGGCATGGGGGCATTATACTTTAAGATAATGAGATGAATGGGGGCAACCTCCAAACTCAAGTATGAACTTGAGTAGACTGAGTGTTCTCCTGTTTGGGTTAACCCCGCCCCCCCCTTCATCAGCCCGGTCCGTTATCAGCTCTGATTAACGACCTACGCGTCCGGACCCTCAAGAACGGGGAACAAACAAGAACGAGGTCCCACATTCATAAGTCTGCCTCCACGTCCTTCCTCATCAGCCAATCACAGAGCAGCGGCGCTTTATTATAACGATTTTTATTGATTTAATTTACTGATCTATTTAAACCAACAGCGAACAGCCAATCAGCGCGTCCCAAATGAAAAGAGCAGGCTTGACGGAACGTGAAGCTGAGAACGTTAATCTGCTGATGTCTGATCTTCAGAGGGTGGAGGTTCTCAGCTGGAGGTTCCTCAGCGCTGGGCTCGAGCATCTATTTAGTGCGCAGCGGGTTAACTGAATCAGCGGGACGGAGACCAATCAAAACACGGACGCGGCTTGTTTACCTCGTTCTGATGTCGACGGTTCGAATGATAATGTATTTCTATTTAAACTATTTACCGGAGTTTCATTGCATCGCGTCATTTAGACGCTTTTATTTAAAGCGACTTGAGAACAACACCGTCAATAAAACCAGCTGCACTGTGGAATTATCAAATCTGTATCCTATCCCGTCCCCTTTTTATTTTCCATCCATCCATCCATCCATTATCTTCCACTCTATCCTATATTAGGGTTGCTTGGGGGTTCCCCATGCCCATCCAGGGGAGAACATTTCGGGTGCTGGGCAGATACACCCAGGACAGGACGCCAATCCATCGCTGGGCACACACTCATTCACACAGACACACTCTATATGGGGCAATTTGGAGAACTCAATTTGACTTAATCCATGTTTTTGGACTGTGGGAGGAAACCCACCCTGACACGGGGAGAACATGGAAACTCCACCCAGATGGGGATTCGAACCGGGAATCCCCTGTGCTGAGAGGAGAACGTGCTAAACCACTAAGCCACCGTGACGCCCCTTTTTATTTAATTTTTTTGTATCAGGTGTTTTGTGATTGAGCTGCGTTTTCGGTCGTTTATTAACGATGTGAATTGACTCCGCCTTGTCGACAGAGTTGGGAAGATTGTACCATCATTTTGCAGTGATGAACAGTGAGAGTCAGCACCACGGTGAGGTGGAACCATCGGGCAACATTCATCACTAGAACGTAGTGAACGAGTCGGAGTGTGTTTTAAAATCTGGAGTGAAGGTCAGAGGGGCCAGATCCTGAGATCGTCCTGTAGATCAGAGTCAGAGCCTCGGACTGAATGCAGCAGCTACAGCAACTACTGTGGAACCTTTTCTACAGTAGACACTAGGGGTGAGCTGCAATATTCGCTGATTCGACGATTCGATTCGGAGAACCGTAGTCGACTATGAACCTCATAGTCGAATGTACCATTTTGACCACATGGGGGTGCCCATGGCTGCTGCTAAGCATTAGTTTTTACATGAAATGTCTTTGTTTTCGTTATATATATAGCCTTTTGTCAAATAAAAGTCCAGAACGGGGATCCCATTTACGGTGCTCTAGAAAAACAAGTAAAATATAAAAAAAATAATAATTTTAAAAACCATAGCGCCATCTTGTGGTGAAATTTTAACTGATTCGACTATCAGTCGACTATAGGGAAAATCTGACGAATCAGATTCGACTATGAAAATCCGTAGTTGAATACACCCCTAGTAGACACTAATCTAGAACCTTTCAAATTTCAGGCTTCAGAGCGGGAGGTCAGCTCTGATTGGCCGGCCTGATGTCTTGATGATCACATGTTTGGGACTGTATTATTAGTTCCTGTTTAATAGTTCATCAGAAATGGGTCGGGTGTTCATCACACCTCTCACCCTCATCATCAGAGATGAATCACACGACTCAGTGAATCATATGAAACGAACGGACGAACGGACGTCTTCACAAACAAGTCCGGTCACGTCAGCGGCGGCGGCGAGAAAAGACAGCGTGGGCGTGATATCATTACAATTTAATCAGGAAAACACGAGCCGCGTTAAAATAGGAACTGTAATAATCTTACTCACACACACACACACACACACACACACACACACACACACACACACGGGCAGGTGAACCTCAGATCATGATAATAATCTTCAGAACTCTTCAGTGACCGCCGTCGGTTCCGCACGCCGACTTTGCCGTAATTGGGCGCAGATCAGCGAGGCGTAATCTCGGGGCCGGGTCGTGACTCGTTACCCGGCGTGCTCGTTAGTATGACCTCCCGGAATGTGGTAAACACCCGTTAACTGTGGGACGCCGCCGTCGGGTTCCGATCCGGTTCTCAAGTGTGTGCAGAACTTCTTTCTCTGAAGATGAGGATCAAATATGAAGCTTTTAATTAATGAAATAAACAGGCGGAAATGAGGCTGCTCCAGGGAGCCCTCTCGACTGAGTACCCTGCAGGATCTGCCCCTTTTAGTCCTGCTGCTCTAGTCAGTGACGCCGGAGTCACATGATCAATCAAACTCTGGTTATTAATTAATTACTGCGCTTTATTAGCTCTAACTGCTTTTCTTGTCTGTTTCTTTTGAGGTGTTGCCTCATTTCCTGGAGGCGTGGTCAGCTCTTCATCACGGTTCTTCTGAAGCACTGTGGTGACGACGGTTGTGTTTCTATTGGACCGGCAGTCTCATTGAAAAGCGACCCTGTTGGCCTCCCCATGTTCTCGCTGACTCCCCCCTCCCGCCGCCATCGGCTCGGTGTCCTCACCCCCCCCCCCCGCGAGCGTGTGTCAGCGTTCTCGAGGGGACGGGGTGTGAGGAACCGTCTGTGTGGGACGCCTCGGAGAACAGAGGAGTGAGGTGGCATCTCTCCGCGTTGGCGAGGCGCTAATTTAATCGCAGCTTCGTCACGTCGATGTGGAATCATCGCCTGCATCGCATTCCGTCTGCGCCGCGCCCGATTTATCACACGGGAATTTACTGCTAATTAAAAAAAACACACGGCGGACGATTAAAACGCCGACAAACGAAGCGCACTGGGACATCGGCTTTATACCGTCCAATTCCCCGAGATGCCACGGCAACGCCTCATCCAATCAGCAGAAACCTCGTCATCATCGATCCGAACACGCAGGGTTCCCTCAAAATATCAACATAACGGAGTTTTGTCTTGCCGCTGTCGCCTCGTTTTGCTCTTTGGGGGTTTAAAGGTTTATAACTCCGTAAAGATGCTCTGTGACGATGTACGATCGTAAAAAACACTATAAATTAAAAACATGAGCTCTGGATTTACTGCAGCTTTATGATATTATACAGCCTCAGCACAGTGCACAAAGAGTCGGAGTTCCAATGACAGTTCCAATAGCTGCTCTTTGGATGTGTATTGTACAGGATCCGGATTAAAGCTCATTAACGCGAAGCTGGAGTGTGTCTCTGCGTTCTTTCTGACCTGAATTAATGAAACGGAGGAGAACTTTCTAAGACGCGAGTTCTCGCCGTTTCCTTTCGGAACGTATTTGTTTTTTTTGTTTTTAGCAGATAACCAGGCGCTGGCGCTCTCGCAGCTTTGAATAGCTTGCAGCACCTGTCCTGTCCTGCCCGTCTGCCAATGACGCACTTTAGATATCACTGCACACACACACACACACACACACACACACACACGCTGTACAGCATGCTGTACCATGGGATTCCTCGCTGCTGTGATTTGTTTGGTTTAACTCTTGAGGGAAAACTCATTAGAAGGAAAAAGAACTGAAGACAGAGACAGCGACGGTGCGGCGTCCTCGTTTAAACTTAATGATCGTTAAAAACACGATCTCATTTACATTTAATCTTTAAAAAACTTAAATCTTCCATTTAAAGCTTTTTAATGATCGTTTAATAGATTTTCTTTAAATTAATGAGGGATTCTGAAACGCTGGCTTCGTTATTTACTGCACATTCAGAGTTTATTTCATTTTTTAAATAAATTTAATTTATTGTTGAGAAGAAACACAACACACCACCACCTGACACAACACAACACAACTAACACAACACACCACCACCTGACACAACACAATACAACACAACACAACTAACACAACACACCACCACCTGACACAACACAACACAACACAACACAACACAACACACCACCACCTGACACAACACAACACAACTAACACAACACAACACACCACCACCTGACACAACACACCACCATCTGACACAACACAACACACCACCACCTGACACAACACAATACAACACAACACAACTAACACAACACACCACCACCTGACACAACACAACACAACTAACACAACACAACACAACTAACACAACACACCACCACCTGACACAACACAACACAACACAACTAACACAACACACCACCACCTGACACAACACAACACAACACAACTAACACAACACACCACCACCTGACACAACACAACACAACTAACACAACACACCACCACCTGACACAACACAACACAACTAACACAACACACCACCACCTGACACAACACAACACAACTAACACAACACACCACCACCTGACACAACACACCACCACCTGACACAACACAACACAACTAACACAACACACCACCACCTGACACAACACAACACAACTAACACAACACACCACCACCTGACACAACACAACACAACTAACACAACACACCACCACCTGACACAACACAACACAACTAACACAACACACCACCACCTGACACAACACAACACAACACAACTAACACAACACACCACCACCTGACACAACACAACACAACACAACTAACACAACACACCACCACCTGACACAACACAACACAACTAACACAACACACCACAACTAACACAACACACCACCACCTGACACAACACAACACAACTAACACAACACACCACCACCTGACACAACACAACACACCACCACCTGACACAACACAACACAATACAACACAACACAACTAACACAACACACCACCACCTGACACAACACAACACAACTAACACAACACAACTAACACAACACACCACCACCTGACACAACTATGTTTAGGGTTAAGGGTTAGGGTTAAGTTTAGGGTTAAGTGTTAGGGTTATGTTTAGGGTTAAGGGTTAAGGTTAAGGGTTAGGGTTAGTGTAAGGGTTAGGGTTAAGTGTTAGGGTTATGTTTAGGGTTAAGGGTTAGGGTTAAGGGTTAGGGTTAGGTTTAGGGTTAGTGTAAGGGTTAGGGTTAGGGTTAAGTGTTAGGGTTAAGGGTTTAGGGTTAAGGTTAAGGGTTAGTGTAGGGGTTAGTTGTTGTTAGTGTTAGTTGTTATTGTTGGTTAAAGAGGTGGAGGGCAGAACTGAGGGTGTGTCTGAATACTTTAGCCCCCCCTGCTGTATGTGGGGCAGTTACAGGGTTAATCAGCGAGTGGAACTCAATCAGCGCTGAGTTTCCCTGATTAGTCACTCGGTAAGTGGAGCCGCCGAACATTCAAATTAATGTCAATTTCAGGCGCAGAATTGAATTGTGGGTAATTTTGCAATTACACAAATGAAAAATATAATCAGGCGTAATTACAGAGCGGCTCGTCTTCAAGAGTTTTATTTTTGCCGCGAACAACGTTCGGTCAAAATCGCCGATTAAGTCTCCAGGTCATTAAGATCCTGACGAGTCAGCGCTTTATTACAGCATGTTCTCCTCAGAGCTGACCATCTGAAAATCCACTTCAATTAAAATACGTCAAGAACCCGATTTTAAACTCACCTTCAGCGTGTGGGAGGAGAACCGTACGGCGGAACCCCGACAGACGGAACCCCGACAGACGGGACCTTAAGGTTCCACTCGGGAACCAAACCTTTTTGCTGCAGGCTGAACATGCTGAGTCAGCGCGGATTAAACAGCGAGGCTGTTATTGTGGTCGCTGCATTATCAGCATGTCACTCTTAAAAGAATTAGTGCTTCACTGAGGTTATTACACACACACACACACACACACACTCACACACACTCACACACACTCACACACACACACACACACACGTCCTGTTCTATTCCTCTAATGTAAGGTTTTATTCCTGGCAGCAGAGTCTGAGGTAAACAGCTTGTTTGTTTCTTCGGCTCGGAGTTAAAATTAAAACGCTGTATTTATTTCCTGTTTGCAGAGGAAACATAATTGACGACGTTCTATGATGATAAAAAACACAACGACGCTGATTCAGCGTTCTCTATTTCGAGGACACGGTTCCGCTTTAAGACTGATATAAAGGTTGTGTTGTTCTGCGGTCGGTGCGCGATGTGGTGGGGATGATGTGAACACAAAGACACATTTGGGTTCTCGCTTCTCGCCTCACTTTTATAGAATACAAACCAAAGGAATTGATAAACAAAAGCCCTTAAGAACACATTTAAACGTACGTAGACATTAATAATTAACAAATTAACAAACTCGTCTTCAATTAATAAAAATCCACATTTTAAACACTCTGAGTTTTATTTGTGTTTCATCATCAAACATCATCACGGATGTAGA
>JAFMOC010000322.1:647500-650000 GCA_019802505.1 Corydoras sp. C115 | reverse complement strand
CAGATGGGGATTCGAACCGGGAATCCCTAGCGCTGAGAGGAGAACATGCCAAACCACTAAGCCACCGTGCCGCCAGAACATCGAATTAAAGCTCGGCCGTGAAGCCGTCTAATAAGTCACAATGGAACCCTGTGGTTGACATGTTCTCCTCTTAGCGCTAGGGATTCCTGGTTCAAATCCCCATCTGGGTGGAGTTTCCATGTTCTCCCCGTGTCTGCGTGGGTTTTTCTCCAGGTTCTCCGGTTTCCTCCCACAGTCCAAATACATGGATCAAGGTCAATTGAGTACTCCAAATTGCCCCATATAGAGTGTGTCTGTGTGAGTGAGTGTGTGCCCAGCGATAGATTGCCCCCCTGTCCTGTGTGTATCTGCCCAGCGCCCGAAACCTTCTCCCCTGGATGGGCATGGGGAACCCCCCCCCCCCATGACCCTAATAGAGGATAAAGCGGAGGATGATGGAGGGATGAATGAATGGATTATTTCTTTCCTCCAGAGAAACATTTTTCATTTGAAAGTCATATTATTTGAAACTTATTATTATTTTTTTGTTAATAAAAAGCAGGATTTTATTTAAAGAAACGCAGAGTGAGAGACTCTTTAATAATTCCTCCTCTTTCATCCTCGGTAACGATGCGATTCTCATTTCCCTCAAAGTATTAAAAGCATATAATAGAATTTTGAGTCACAGAGAAACGAGTCCACATGTCCCCCTAACGTTCTATTTTAGAACTAATCTGCACTCGTGAGGACCCCGCGGGGCTCTCTGTGCAGGCGGTTCTCAGAGGAGGAAGCACTCGCATCATATTTGTTCTTTTTCACTCTCTGCATCATCATGAACTTTAGAACCTGACTGGACTCACGTCTCATTTCCACCAGGTTCAGGACGGACACAGTGGGGCAGTATCTACAGTGGGTCAATATCTACAGTGGGTCAGAATCCACAGTGGGGCAGTATCTACAGTGGGTCAGAATCCACAGTGGGGCAGTATCTACAGTGGGTCAGAATCCACAGTGGGGCAGTATCTACAGTGGGGCAGTATCCACAGTGGGGCAGTATCCACAGTGGGGCAGTATCTACAGTGGGGCAGTATCCACAGTGGGTCAGAATCCACAGTGGGGCAGTATCTACAGTGGGGCAGTATCCACAGTGGGGCAGTATCCACAGTGGGGCAGTATCCACAGTGGGGCAGTATCTACAGTGGGGCAGTATCCACAGTGGGGCAGTATTCACAATGTGTCAATATCTACAGTGGTTCAGAATCCACAGTGGGGCAGTATCCACAGTGGGGCAGTATCCACAGTGGGTCAGTATCCTCAGTGGGTCAGTATCCTCAGTGGGGCAGAATCCACAGTGGGTCAGTATCCTCAGTGGGGCAGTATCCACAGTGGGGCAGTATCCACAGTGGGGCAGTATCCACAGTGGGGCGGTATCCACAGTGGGGCGGTATCTACAGTGGGGCGGTATCTACAGTGGGGCGGTATCTACAGTGGGGCGGTATCCACAGTGGGTCAATATCTACAGTGGGGCAGTATCCACAGTGGGGCAGAATCTACAATGGGGTAGTATCCAAAGTGGGGCAGTATCCACAGTGGGTCAGAATCCACCGTGGGTCAATATCTACAGTGGGGCAGAATCTACAGTGGGGCAGTATCCACAGTGGGGCAGTAGTGAGGGGGTATAAAGTCTCTATATGTTTCCTGTACAGTGTTCTGAACTGGGATCAGTCATGTGATGATTCTTCTGTAATTAAAGCTGATTAATGAACCCCGGTCGTTGGTTTTGGTGACGGGGTGGTAGGTTCGGCTCAGTGGAATCTGCCCCCTCAGTTCTGCCCCCTGCCTTTATAAACCTCTCACGCTCTCTGCATTCGAACCCGGTTATCTCTCTAAAACAGAGACCTGCTGCATGAGGGAGCTCCCGCCTCACCATCATGTGGAACTGCATGCTGGGAAATAATCCGTCCTCCACCGCCCCCTCGCTCGCCCCCTCGCTCTCTCTCTCTCTTTCCAAAACTCCTCTGTAGGCCTCCTGGACGTCGTCACGCTGAGCAGCAGACCGAACCTGACGTTCTCTTCAGGGTTCTCAGATTCTTCAGACCTGTCTTTAAATCTGTAGTTCCCACAGAAGCCCATACAAACAAAGGGAGAACATGCAAAACTCAGACTGAAAATACGCTTATCACACGCTCTCTTATCCTGACCTCAGGATTCCGGCGCTGTCTGCGCGCCCGGCTCCCGCCTGCGCCCCCTCCTGGTCCCGAGTCACGTGTCAGCTGACCTCTGCAGGTGTGCTGGTCTTGGTGTCTGCGCAGCCGGCTGGCTGACCCGCTTTCTCTTTTTTGTGATGCACCGTGTCCCAGTTTCACAAAGAGATCGATGAAAGCAAACTTCTGAACAACTCCACACACACACACACACACACACACACACACACACACACACACACACACACACACACACACACACACACACACACACAGAGAGCAATCAGCCCTGACAC
>JAFMOC010000322.1:567500-637500 GCA_019802505.1 Corydoras sp. C115 | reverse complement strand
CCCCCCCCACCACCACCACAGGGGGTGCAGAAAGTGGCTCACTTGGCCCAGCCGCGGGGCAGAGCGGGTGCGCGTGCAGCCGATGGCGACGCCGGAGTTAAGAGAGTCGAGACGAGGAGGCGATGTTCACACAAAGCCAATCGATAAGCTACACTTACGGTCGCCCGGGTAACGCGCCGGCGCTACGGCGTGCACACGGCGCCGCAGGTGCCGATACCCTTTCACTCCGCTCGCTCACGCAGCGCTCTGGCATTTCGCACTCAAAGACGCCCGTTCTGCCAATCACCTCCTTTAGAAAGCCTCCGGGTTCGAGCCCGGGCTGCCATGTAGGCACCACTCAGGTCTATTCAACACGGAATCAGGGGAAATGCGCGTGTTGTCTGCCGTTTGGGACACTTCTGTTCACAAAACGGGCTGTAGTTCGTAGTCTCGTCCGGCAGGGGGCAGCAGATCTCTCTTTTCAGACCTGTAAACCGAGCTTCTTTAATTGTGTTGTTCTCTTGCAGAGGGCTGGTCCAGCTGGAGTCGCTGGTCCGACTGCAGCAACGAATGTGGGGGCGGAGTGCAGCTGCGCAACAGGGCGTGCCAACCTGAAGAGGGCGCCTGTGAGGGCGTGGTGGAGGAGGCACGGGCATGTAACCCCCAAGCCTGCATCGGTGCGTGTGCTGACATTTAATATTAAATAAAAGAGTATTATTTTATTATTATATATTAAATAAATATTAAATATTAAATTAAAGAGTATTATTTTATTATTATATATTAAATAAATATTAAATATTAAATAAAAGAGTATTATTTTATTATTATATATTAAATAAATATGAAATATATTTAATAAATAAATATTTTAAATATTCTGCGCAGGTAAAGCGCGCCAGCGGAGCAGTGCCCTGCGGTCCATCACCTTGAGAAGAGAAGGGGAGGAGACGGTGGCCTCTCAACCAGGTACGCTGCATCATCACCCCAACCTCACAATGCCGTTACAATGAAATGAGGTGTGCCGTCCCGTCCTCAAAGAGCGTCCCTCTGTCCTGCAGATGCCGTTCAGGATCAGTGGTCCTCCTGGAGCTCCTGCTCCGTGACCTGCGGCGAGGGCTGGCAGGGCCGAACGCGCAACTGCGTCATCTCTGCACAGAGCACATGCGCCGGCCCTCTGAGAGAGAACAGACCCTGCAACAACACCGTGGCCTGCCCAGGTACACACACACACACACACACACACACACACATCCAGCATGCACATCGAGTCTAAATGATGATATTGAACCATCTCTTTGTATGTCTTCAGTTAACGGAGCTTGGGACGAGTGGGCCCCATGGAGTCTGTGTTCCTCGACGTGTGGTCGTGGGTACCGTGATCGCGTGCGGGTCTGCAAGCCCCCCAACAATGGAGGGGAACCGTGCACCGGACCCAGAAAACAGACCAAATTCTGCAACATCGCTGTCTGTCCTGGTGAGGGCCTCATTTTCTTGCACTTTAGTAAAAAAACGCTCGTTTTCTCATCGTGTGTAATTTACCGTCTAAACACCAGATGGCGCTCCAAGCCCGTTTATGCCTTTTTAAACGGCACCACATTTTGTAGTCTTGTCTGCCTTCAGTGAAAATATTCATGATAATGAGATGCATTATGCAAAAAACTTCATTAAGCCTCATTAAGACCCGTCGCTGTCTTCCTGTCCCCCCTCCGCAGTCGACGGTTCGTGGAACGAGTGGTCAGCATGGACGCCCTGCTCGGCCTCCTGCTCGAATGGAACCATGCAGCGCACGCGGGAGTGCAACGGCCCGTCGTACGGAGGCTCGGAATGCAGAGGAGACTGGCGCGAAATGAGCAAATGCTTCCTCAGGGACTGCCCAGGTGAGGCGTCCTCACAACCTCATTAACGTCCAGCTGATCTCTGGACGTTCCATGTCTAACGTCTGTGTATTGGGTCTCCAGTGGACGGGAGATGGCTCTCCTGGAGCTCTTGGGGCAGCTGCAGTAGGACCTGCGGTGGAGGCAGCCAGCAGAGGCAGAGGGTGTGCGAGGGGCCGTTCTTCGGGGGCGAGTCCTGCGTTGGAGATAAATCTGAATCTAGACGCTGCAATGAGAAGAGGTGTCCTGGTAAGAAGGACGCAGAACGTTAACGATGTTCAATCAAATGCAGATGGTTTTGGAAACTCCTGAAACCCTCAAAACCTTCAAACTAAAATGGGCCTAACATTGCACCTTGCAGAACCCCATGAGATCTGCGTGGAGGAGAGCTCTGGTAACGCCGTGTGGAAAAGAACTCCAGCTGGAGACACCGTGGCGATCCCCTGCCCCCCTGACGCCACAGGTACAGCAGAGCAACGGCGTCACACTGATCCGTACGTTGAATTTGCCCCGGCGCGTCTCTAAACGTCCGCCGTCTCCTTTAGGCCTGGTTCTCCGCCGCTGCACCCTGGATGCCATCGGCTTGGCCTTCTGGGGAAACTCCAGTTACATCAAATGCGTCTCCAGGGAGTACCAGGACGTCCAGAATCGGGCACGCGAGCAGTTCTCCAACTCTCAGAAGGGCCTGCCAGTAGGGGGCGTGTCGGAAATGCTCTCCAGGCTCCGGATGATCTCCAGCGATGCCACCAAGTACAGCGGCGACCTGCTGGCCATCATGGAGATCCTGAAGAACACCACCGAGATCTTCAGAGACGCCGGGTACAGCAGTGTGGACATCGAGGTAGGTGGCGCTCCTCTGCGGTCTGACTGCAGACTGAGGGACTTCTGAGGTTCTCTGATCTGTTCTCTGATCTGTTCTCTGTTCTCTGATCTCTGATCTGAGTCCGATTTCTCTTTCAGAACTACGTCCAGACGATCAGCAACCTACTGAAGGACGAGCATCATGGGAAATGGCAGGAAGCACAGCTGGTACGTCTGACGTTCACATTATTTAAATTTTTTTATTGCTATTATTCATCCATCTACGAGGGTTGGGGGGTGGTTCCCCATGTCCATCCAGGGGAGAACGTTTCGGGCGCTGGGCAGATACACCCAGGACAGGACACCAGTCCATCGCTGGACACATACTCACTCATACAGACACTCTATATGGGGCAATTTGGAGAACTCAATTGACTTGATCCATGTTTTTGGACTGTGGGAGGACACCGGAGAACCCGGAGGATACCCACGCAGACACGGGGAGGACATGCAAACTCCACCCAGATTGGGATTTGAACCGGGAATCCCCAGCACTGAGAGGAGAACATGCGTACGTTTTGAGGTGGTGGAGATGCGAATCCAGCATCAGCACCACCGCGAGAACACCGTCCTCATTCTCAATGGAGAACACCGTCCTCATTCTGAATGAAGGATGAGCCGACGTTCGGTGAGCAGCACCAACGACCCGCAGAACCGTTCTCCATCACACGATGTAGGAGACAGACCGGAGGTTCAGAGGGTACGGGTGAGAGTCTGTCCTCCCACACGGCAGTCTGTGTTGTCATGACGGCTCATAAGGGACGTGGGGCTGTGAGGACGCCTCGCGCCCCCGCACCCGGCCGGCTGCGTCAGAACCGCGTCCGGAGCGCTCACACGCGGGGACCGACCCGAGGACGCGCCGTTTTTAAACACGGACGCGAACTCAGAACCCCGTGGAGACGTGAGGTCTCTAAAGGCCTCCGGTTTGTCCTGCAGATGGGCGTGAACATCAGGGAGCTGTTCGGTCTGATCGAGGACTTCATCGACGTGATCGGCAAGCAGATGAGGGACTTCCAGGACCACTACGAGATGACCGAGAACTTCGGTGAGTAGGACGAGATGCAGGTCGCCGTGACCACCGGCCCCCGCGCTCCCCGGACCCGTCCGTCTGACCGTGCTGTCCCCCCCTCCGTCCCCCCGCAGTGCTGAGCATCCAGAAGCACCCGAGGTCCACCGCCGCCGACGTG
Organism: Corydoras sp. C115; assembly: GCA_019802505.1. Classification (NCBI taxonomy): domain Eukaryota; kingdom Metazoa; phylum Chordata; class Actinopteri; order Siluriformes; family Callichthyidae; genus Corydoras; species Corydoras sp. C115. The sequence goes on along the minus strand of JAFMOC010000322.1, from coordinate 633,596 downwards.
ACCTTCCCCATGAAGGGGTGGAGGGGCATGATGGAGTGGGTCCGCAATTCGGACGAGAAGATCGTCGTGTCCCGCGGTGCGCTCAGTCTGGACGTTCCAGGTAGGCGAGCACGCCGGCGCCCCCACACGCAAGAGCGCACCACACACCCCACACATACCCCATCATTCGGGGTTCTAAAGCTTTGTGGCTGCTTGCAGATGCTGAGGAGGCCACGGGCTTCGTGACCGGCATCGTCCTCTACAGAAACCTGGGGCCTATCCTGTCCGTGCAGAGGTATGGGACATTAAACGGATAGTCTGCTGTAACAATGAGTTCCTCCGTCCATCTGGCAGAACGTTCTCACCGTGTTCCTCCGTCTCTTTAGCAACAGCACCATGCTGAACTCTAAGGTTGTCACGGTTACCGTCAAGCCAAACCCCGGGTTCCTGTCCACGCCGGTCGAGGTGGACTTCCCTCATCTGCATAACGTGAGTCACAACATCAACTGCGGTATAAAAGTCTCCATGTCCTGCAACTCCATCAGTACTGACCTCCCTCTGTCCCTCTGTCTCTCTGTCTCTACAGGACACCATCAATGAGACGTGCATTTCGTGGGACGAGAGTGAGACGTGAGTGTGATTTTCACGTTTGGCTGAATACGCGTCACCAGCGTCCCCCGAACGTAGGCTCCAAACTTAGCGGGACAGTTGGTCGGGGTGGACTCTCTCACCCCCTTTTAACAACGCGTCTGTCCGGGTGACGTCGGAGACGCCCACGCGTCCCCACACCGCCCCGAAGCGCCAAGAGACAAAATGTCTCCGTCGGAACATCGGGACGCTCCCGTCTCACGGGGGCAGCGATGCGTCTGCACGTCTGCGCGTCCAGGTCCTCAGAGATCAGTCGGCGGCCCAGGAGGCCGACGCCGTCCCCCCGTCCCCCCCGTCCCCCCCGTCCCCACACCACCCCCCCCCAATCCCCCTGCCATGCTGCGTCCCTTTTTAATTAAAAAAAATTATATAGAAAGAGACAAAATGTCACCGTCAGAACATCGGAACGCTCCCGTCTCACGGGGCAGCGATGCGTCTGCACGTCCAGGTCCTCAGAGATCAGTCAGCGGTCCAGGAGACCGACGCCGTTCCCCCGTCCCCACACCCCCCCCCCATCCCCCTGGCCATGCTGCGTCCCTTTTCAATAAACAAAATAATATAGAAAGAGCGACCAGAGAACAACCCCCCCTGTTCATGTGGATGTGATTTAGGTGTGTCCACCTGCAGGACATGTGTCTCGAACCCCGGCAGATCCCCCCCCCCTTCCCTCCGTCCCCCCCTCCATCGCTGACGGGCGTCTTATGTTAGCACACAGCAGAATCCCGGGGGCTCATTTTGTAGTGTGAGATCTCTGGAATATGTCTTTTGTTCACCCTCCCTCTCTCTCTCTCTCTCTCTCTCTCTCTCTCTCGCCCGCTCCCTCTCGCTCGCTCCTTCCCTCCCTCCCTCTCTCTCCTCGCAGTGAGTCGCTGTTGGGCTCGTGGTCGGCGCGGGGCTGCAGAGCGCTGGCGCTTGACTCCGGCAGGACCAGGTGTGCCTGCGATGCGTTCTCCACCTTCGCCATCTTAGCGCAGCCGAACCCCGACGCGGTAAGTCCACCCAGAGGACGGAGCATTAGTGCGCCAATATGTCATGATTGTGTGTGTGTGTGTGTGTGTGTGTGTGTGTGTGTGTGTTGCATCCCATCTTCACAATAATGTCTTCAGGATGGTGTGAACGGTGTGCGCATCGTGGATCAGTGATCTAAAACCCATTATGGATGAATCGTTGGGATTTAATTCGGGGTGTAATCGGTTGTTATTGGTGTCTTCGTCCCCCCTGCGGTCCGGTCACACAGCGATCGGTCACTGACCCGAGGCTCAGATCATAAGGCTGAGATCAGAAATCGTGAGTCATGATGCAGTAAAACGGGGAAAAAAAAAAAAAACTGAAAAAATCGTAATTTTAATCTTAATCTTCGTTCTGAATCCGTCCCTCGTCCTGACGTGTCTCCGTCCCCGGATCTGGACGCGAGTCCACCGTCTGTGGTTCGGTTCCTTCCTCTGAAACAATGGCCGGGTTTGGCGCAGAGCTGTGCGGCTCTCCTCTCCCCTTTTGATTGGAGGCTGCCTCGCTGCCCCTCAAGTATCTTGCTCTCCTGTTGCCTTGGCAACCGCATCCGCAGCGGCAGCTTCACGTCTGATGGAGGTGTCTATAGGAACGGAGACAAGGACAGCCGTCTCGGCCTTTAGAACCAGTTCATCCTTAAATCACAGAGACTCTGAGATTTAATGAATCAGATCAAAGACAAAGGTTTTAAAAAGCTGGACATCCAATTAGACACCAGGACATTAGAGACCTGGACATTAGAGACCTGGACATTAGAGACCAGGACATTAGAGACCTGGACATTAGAGACCTGGACATTAGAGACCTGAACATTAGAGACCAGGTCATTTGAGACCTGGACATTAGAGACCTGGACATTAGAGACCTGAACATTAGAGACCAGGTCATTTGAGACCTGAACATTAGAGACCTGAACATTAGAGACCTGGACATTAGAGACCTGAACATTAGAGACCTGAACATTAGAGACCTGGACATTAGAGACCTGAACATTAGAGACCTGAACATTAGAGACCTGGACATTAGAGACCTGGACATTAGAGACCTGGACATTTGAGACCTGGACATTAGAGAGCAGGTCATTTGAGACCTGGACATTAGAGACCTGGACATTAGGGACCTGGACATTAGAGACCAGGTCATTTGAGACCTGGACATTAGAGACCAGGTCATTTGAGACCTGGACATTAGAGACCAGGTCATTTGAGACCTGGACATTAGAGACCTGGACATTAGAGACCTGGACATTAGAGACCTGCACATTAGAGAACTGGACATTAGAGACCAGGTCATTTGAGACCTGGACATTAGAGACCTGGACATTAAAGACCTGAACATTAGAGACCTGCACATTAATGAACTGGACATTAGAGACCAGGTCATTAGAGACCTGGACATTAGAGACCAGGTCATTAGAGACCTGGACATTAGAGACCAGGTCATTTGAGACCTGGACATTAGAGACCTGGACATTAGAGACCTGGACATTAAAGACCTGTACATGTCTCCAGGTTTTGATGTAGGGGAGACATGGCGGGGGACTTTTAATTTTAAATTTTTGAGGGTTGCTCATCATCATGTTCCTTTGATTTAATTTCGTTACATGGTTCCCCCATCACCCGTCTGCACGCTGGTTATATATTCAGCCGTCCTCACTCCGTCCTTTAGAGAACGAGATCAGAGACGCGAGACACTCAACAGTCTTCGGTTCCGAGCTCGACATTTTTTTCTCCTAAATTTGGAGAACGGCTCGGAGCGCAACGCTGCATTCTGACACTCCTCCCTCTTATGTGAGGTGTTCGGATGTCCTCCACATGCCCCCCCCCCCCCCACGTTACAGGACAATCCGTCTGCTGGTTATTCTCCACGGCCTCCTCGTCCTCATTTCCCACAAACGTTCCGTCTTTCAAGGGCAGAACCAGCCAGACGTGTTATTTAGGTCACGCTGTACCCCGCACCCGGGACTCATCTGTCCGCCGTTCCGAATGGGTTTTTTGGGACGCTGAGGACGGCGTGGATCGAGGACGAGGCGCTGCACGTCAAACGTTCACCCAGCTCGCTTTATTAATGACGACCTCAGATTAATGACGGAGAACGCTGCACTCTGTCCTCCTGGCAGGACCTCGGAAGCTCCATCGCTTGACAGTTTCACACTCTAGCGCTCCCCGCTGGCGTCGCACGGTCGAACGGCCGCACAGATTCACGTGGACGTGAGAAGTGGTCCACCTGTTTCCTGCAGCGTCCCGTCCTCACGCCTTCGTCCCTCTGCCTGTCATTCTCTCACCTTCATTTCTCCTTCCTCCACTGCCCCACTTCTGCCATTCAGCAGTGTGTGAGTGAGCGAGAGAGAGAGAGACAGAGAGAGAGAGAGACAGAGACAGAGAGAGACAGAGAGACAGAGACTAAATGCTTGTGCTTCTTCGTCCCTCTAGAACATGGACAAGAATCTGTTGCCGTCGGTGACGATGATTGTAGGATGTGGGGTGTCATCCCTGACCCTGCTGCTGCTCATCATCATCTACGTCTCTGTTTGGAAGTAAGAGCGCACACACACACACACACACACACACACACAGACACACACACACACACACACACACACACAGAGATACACACACACAGACACACACACATAGAGGATTTAATAATTAATTCATTCATTCATTATCTTCCACTTTATCCTCTATTAGGGTCACGGGGGGAGGGGGGGGGGTTCCCCATGCCCATCCAGGGGAGAACGTTTCGGGCGCTGGGCAGATACACCCAGGACAGGGGGGCAATCTATCACTGGGCACACACTCACTCACACACACTCTATATGGGGCAATTTGGAGAACTCAATGGACTTGATCCATGTTTTTGGCCTGTGGGAGGAAACCGGAGAACCCGGAGGAAACCCACATGGACACAGGGAGGACATGGAAACTCCACCCAGATGGGGATTCGAACCGGGAATCCCTAGTGCTGAGAGGAGAACATGCTAAACCACTAAGCCACCGTGCCGCCAACAGCTTCATTATTGATTTTAAACAGAAGTGTGTGGAGTTTGTACCACTTTCAGTCTGAAGGGGGCGAACGAGACACGCTGGAATCCCTAGTGCTGAGAGGAGAACATGCCAAACCACTGAGCCTGGATTTAATTAGACATGTTTAATAATGAATGCTCGTTAATTCCTGCAGGTATATCCGCTCCGAGCGCTCCGTCATCCTGATCAACTTCTGCTTGTCCATCATCTGCTCCAACGCCCTCATCCTGATCGGTCAGACTCAGGCTCGCAACAAGGTAGCACCACGGGCCGACCCACGGGTCGCTTGATGATGATGATGATGATGATGATGAAGGTTTAGAGTTAAATCCTATCCCCCACGTCTCCACCCTCAGGTCATGTGCACCCTGGTGGCGGCGCTGCTGCACTTCTTCTTCCTCTCGTCGTTCTGCTGGGTTCTAACCGAGGCGTGGCAGTCCTACATGGCGGTGACGGGCCGTCTGCGCAACCGCATCATCCGGAAGCGCTTCCTGTGCCTGGGCTGGGGGCTGCCGGCCCTCGTGGTGGCCGTCTCGGTGGGGTTCACCAAGGCCAAGGGATACGGAACCGTCAACTAGTACGTCCTCGATCCGGTACCGTCCTCCTGTTCCGCTCTCATCGCTTTCTGTCTCTAAGCCTTTTCTCCGTCCTCTGCAGCTGCTGGCTGTCTCTGGAGGGGGGGCTGCTGTACTCCTTCGTGGGACCCGCGGCCGCCGTAGTCCTGGTAAGCGCACCCCGTCACCCCGTCCCGTCCCGCACACACCCCTCCACCCGCTGTCCGGCCCCCGTCGGCTGACCGAGCGCTCGTGTTCTTCTCAGGTGAACATGGTGATCGGCATCCTGGTCTTCAACAAACTGGTCTCCAAGGACGGAATCACCGACGTGAAGCTGAAGGAGCGAGCCGGGTAAGAGGACGCGTACCGGGACGCCGGGTTCGAACCAAACGCTTAAACGGTCAGATCTAACCCCCGGTGTCGTCCCGGTGTCTGCAGGGCTTCACTCTGGAGTTCCTGCGTGGTCCTGCCGCTGCTGGCCCTCACCTGGATGTCGGCCGTGCTGGCCATCACGGACCGCCGCTCGGCGCTCTTCCAGATCCTCTTCGCCGTCTTCGATTCCCTCGAGGGCTTCATCATCGTGATGGTGCACTGCATCCTGCGGCGGGAGGTGAGTCCTCGTGTCCTTACGGAAGGTTCCGAGGTTGCGAGCGCCGCAGTGTCCTCACACGTTCTACCCTCGTTGTAGGTTCAGGAGGCCGTGAAGTGTCGGGTGGTCGATCGCAAGGACGACGGGAACGGCGACTCGGGGAGCTCGCTGCAGAACGGACACCCGCAGCGCTTGGTGGGTTTCACACACACACACACACACACACACACACACACATGTCCCCATACCCTGCAGATACAATGTCTTCACTCGGACCAACCTCTGTTCTTTTATTTCTTTCAGGGTGACTTTGAAAAGGATGGCGACTCCGGCCGTGCAGGTGAGACCGTGTCCATGTTTGAGACGCGTCCCCCGTGGACGCTCCGCATTATTCACGGTGTCCTGTACTTATATAATAACACGGTCCTTCCGTATGCTTTCCAGGCGGCATGAAGAGCTCCTCTGAGGAGAAAATGCCCCTGCCCCAGCACCCGCTACCCATGGGTCCCAACTTCCACACGCTGCCCTCCAAACCCAGCGCGAAGACGCACGTTCCCTCCGTGGCCGACTACGCCAGCCACACCCTGACGCTGCGGCGCGACAAAGGCCACGGCGGCGAGCCCTGCGCCAAGCCCGTCTACGTGTGCGACAGCGACATCTTCGCGCAGATGGACCCCGAGCTGGGGCGCGTCCCGACCGAGGGCGGCGTCCCCGACACCAGCGGCTACATGCTGATGCCCAACACCACGTCCACCCTGCGCTCCAAGCCCAAAGACGACATCTCCTCCGCGGCCAAGTACAACATCAGCGTGGAGCACCTGCCCCAGGCGCGCGTCATGCATCTGGGCAGCGGATACGCCGAGCCGCAGGCCGCCTACGCCACCAAGGCGGTGCCCGCCGACCGGGCCAGCGTCTCGTACTCGGAACGCGACTCGCCGCTCCAGAACGTGCACAACATCTCCAGCGAGAGCCACGTCACCAGCCTGCTGGGCGACACCTTCGACTCCATGAACTCCATGATGTCAAAGAGCGAGACCATCTCCACGCTGTCCATGAGCTCGCTGGAGGTCAGTGAAGGGGTGAGTGGAGAGCATGTTCTACCACCTTTCACAATACGTGCCGCTATTTTTACCCCTGAATTTGGCGGTGGACGCTGATTGATGTTTCTTTTCCGTTTCCTCTCCGGTCTTCTCGCAGCAGAGGCAGAAATCTCGTTACGCGGAGCTCGACTTCGAGGTAATTCTGTTTTAGATCTTATCTTATCTCACTGCGGCGCCGTTTATTACGCCGAGAAAATAACGACACGCTCTCGTACAATAAGCGTCTGGAACTCGGCTTTTATTAAAGCTGCAGTGCAGAGCTTCAGAGCTTTAGAGTTTCAGAGTTTCAGAGTTTCAGAATGAACCTAACGAACGTTTTCCTCTCTGTTCCCTCGCCGTGTAGAAGATCATGCACACGCGAAAGCGCCATCAGAACATGTTCCAGGACCTGAACAGGAAACTCCATCACGCCGAGAAGGACAGAGAGTCGCCGGCGTCCGACAGCAAGGTGAGATGATTCGATAACGAGCCCAAACGAAGAAACTGAGGGAATTCAACCTTCATCTGAATTAAAACCCTGAATTATAAGTTAATAACGCTTTGGTTTTCTTCCTCCGCAGTCTGTGAGATGGAGCGTGTCCTCCGCCGGGAGCGACAAAACCAGCCACAGCGTAAGTTGGACATTATTATTAGTGTGACTGTGTTTTCGTAGGGGGAGGTAGATCAGTGGTTCAGGTGTTGGGCTATCAATTGGAGGTTGGGGGCTCATATCCCAGGTCCACTTAAGTTACCAATGTGAGTCCTTGAGCAAGACCCTTTACTCTCATGGCTCCAGGGGGCGCTGTACCAACCCTGCGCTCTGCTCCCAACCAAGTTGGGATACTTGTAAGTCGCTTCAGAGAAAATGACCAAATGTAAAGCTGTTTACTCCTAAGGAATGGTTTTTTGCAGTGTTTTTTTGCAGCTCCGTTGCCCATTTTTAAGCTAGAAAGACAAAATTGGCTTTAAAATTGGAGAGTGGTCGAGAGACACCCTATTACCCGGCTACGCCCACTTTTCACCTCGTATTTGATAACCGTATGCGCCCTGCCTCCCAATAACACTCGCATTTTCTTTAGGAACCGCGGTTCTCTACTTATGATTACGCTTTCTAAATCTTTCATTTCCTTTTCATTTCGTTCTTTGAGTAAACGTACATGACGGGACATACGCACTCCGCTAATGGGATCGTTATGTTCTCGCAAAATGCATTAACCTGTTACATCAGGTCCATTAGTAGAGCGGGTTCCATTCACAAGCTCCACTGCAACTCGTTTTGACCCACTGCGTCCAACAGGTGGCAGTGTTATATCACTCCCGCCTTCCGAACAAGAACAGGATCTCGGCCCTCAAAACCACAAAGCCTCACGGTCATTTCATATGTGGCTGGCTCTTGGGTTCTAAGGCGGTAACCTTCTCCCTGTTTTGTGCAGGACAAGCAGCAGGCCCCCGGAGAACGTTCTTGGGAGAGCATGCCTCGCTCTCAGACCTCGCCTCCATCCTGGGTACGGAAGGACCTGGAACCCCTGGCCGCTTCACCCCTGGAGATGCCCAGTGTGGAGTGGGAGAAGCCCGGCACCACCATCCCGCTGGTGGGCCAGGACATCATCGACCTGCAGACGGAAGTGTGAGGGCCTCGCTGACGGACACCCTGCGTACCCATGGCTCCTTTAAAAAATGAAAGAGGCAGATTCGTGAGGGAAATTTTAGGATGGCTCGCCTTCGAGGGTTGACGTTTAGAGAAGAGAACCAAAAACCATGTCCTGATATCCAAAGAGTAGAGCGTTGATTGCACAGCGTGAATTTCTGTAGCAAGCTGTACTTTTCAGGCGGTGACGATCTGACGGCGTGGCTTTGGTTCTCCTCCGGGCGTGAGGGTGGCTGAGCCTCCGCAACTCCGGTCTGGTCTGTTCTGGTCCAGGAGAGGTGTGTTCTTCATGCCTGTGCCTTTCGTTCAGTATTTCGTTCCAAAAGGCGACCGGTCCGACGGCCTCTTCCAGCGTCCACGCTCTCTCGCCACGAGGGAAAGCGTTCTACCGGGGGACCCACCGGGGGACCAACCGGGGGGCTTGGCCGAGGTGGACGGGCGCACGTTGCCAAATGTTCTCGCTGTGGCTGTGTTTTATATCGCTTCACGTCGAGCTGCCTCTCCGGAGCTCGTTTCAGACTCTTCCACTGAACTCTGCTCTGAGATGCTCGCAGAACTTTCCTGGACTCGAGGCTTGAACGGGACCTTCAGAGCGGAACACTTCTCTTTACTGGCGCACTTCTTGATTTTGTGTTGACTCGGGTTTTTTATTTTTTTTTTATTTTGTTTCCTCGCGTTTTCTGTTGAATTCACTCGTTCGTTGTCACAAAGCGCAAAATAGATTTCTGTTCTATTCAAATTGAACGATCCCCCGAAACGGAACGTCCTAAAGAGAGGAGAGGACGTGGAGGCGTGGCTTCGCACAGAGCATTCGGGGTGGCCGAGTCTGGATCCGTCATCCGCTGAACCCCCGTCATTTTGGATCATCTAGCCTTTTAAGTTCCCTCCATTTCCGTCACCAGCTCGCTCACAGCCTGGACAACAAGGACCAATCTTTAAGGTTCTTTTGGCAGAACTTCCACAGTGCCCGCCGAAACCCGAGACTGGAAACGGACTCTCACGTTGAGCGGTGAATTAAAAATGTGCAATATGTCGATGGACGCTTGATGCTCAAGCAGAGGGGACGAGAAAGAGACAGATTTTTATTATTTTGGAAATTTTGTACCTTGTTTATAAAGAACATAGAGACATTTCTAATGACGCAGTGGAACTGTATTAGAACCCGTCAGAGACTCTTTCTCCGTGACCGTGTTATGGATGAAAGCGCACGACTCTGAGTCATGTGATCCGTTTTAATTCTGTGGGATCCAGATAGAGATATTATAAATAAAGACTTCAGTGTTTCAGGTCAACCCCACACTTTTTGTACTCGATGCCCCGAGAACGTGTTCCGTGTTCCGTCTGTGTGTTTTTAAAACACCGTGACCCCGTGTGCCCACCTTCCCTCCTGTGGCCGTCCTACATGGTGCAGGTGATTGCACTTCAGACCTGTGGGTGTCGACATTTTTAAGTCCGTGTACTTTTTTCCATCGATTTAAAATGTATAGTTTTCAGAGAAGAAAATAAATCTGTTTTATTTCTAATAAAAAAATTATCAAATATAAGAAACGGATTCTTCATTTTTTGGGCTGAAAAGACTAAAATCACACACACACACACACACATGCACACACACACACACACACACACACACACAAGGACAAGGATATCATTAAATCCCCCTATCACCACATTATATCAGCTCCACTGACTGCAGATGGACTTTGTAGTTCTATAGTTACAGTCTGTAGTCTATGATGATGATGATGATGATGGTGGATGATGGTGCATGAAGGTGGGTGAAGGTGGATGATGGTGGATGATGGTGGATGAAGGTGGTTGATGGTGGATGAAGGTGGATGATGGTGGATGAAGGTGGTTGATGGTGGATGAAGGTGGATGATGGTGGATGATGATGATGTGGTGGGAGTGGTAGCTCAGTGGTTAGGGTGATGGGCTATCAATCTGAAGGTTGGTGGTTCAAATCCCAGGTCCACTGAATTTACCAATGTGGGTCCTTGAGCAAGACCCTTAACCCTCATTGCTCCAGGGATGTTGTGATTAACCCTGTGCTCACCTTGTAAGTCGCTTTGGATAAAAGCGTCCAATAAATGACCCAATGTAATGATGGTGGATGAAGGTGGATGAAGGTGGATTAAGGTACATGAAGGTTTTTGGTTAGTGAGTTATTCTCATGCTGCATTTTCACTGATGTTTTAAAAGCTCCAGCAGCACCACCGTGTCTGATCCACCACCCTCTCACACCCCGCTTCACAAGGTTAACTGATTAACTGTCGGCTGATGTCGTCACTGCAAACCGCTTCTCTGCTCTGTCCTCTCACTAATTTAATAGTTAATTAATCAGATTAAGGGGTGACAGGTGTTTCCATTAAGCCTTTGTAAAAGGTTACCTCCCATTATCAGACTCGGCTCAATCAGACTCAATCAGACTCAAACAGACTCAAACAGACTCAAACAGACTCAATCAGACTCAATCAGACAAAATCAGACTGGGTCTGATCTTCAGAGAACAGAGTGAAGAGACTAACACAGAAAGAGATCAACCACACAACGGAACTTTAGAACCGCAACCTGCATTTTCATGGTAGGTGAAAATGATTAAAGACCGGGGCTGTGCTTGATGGTGCATCTGTGTGTGTGTGTGTGTGTGTGTGTGTGTGTGTGTGTGTGTGTGTGTGTGTGTGTGTGTGTCAGGTGCATATCACACATTTAATCTGACGCTTTGTCCTCCTTTTTTTTACCAAATGTAAACTTTATAGAGGTCAAAACACAGTGTGTGAAATCTTTAATAATCAGTAATTAATGCATCGTTTTAAACAGAGCATTAATAATAATAATTAATATTATAATATAGCTCGTGTTATATAAGCTGCAGATAAACACTGCAGTAGGAATCTCTTATTCAGACACGATCCGCGTCCTAACGCGCTAAAATGCCCCAAATGCGTTTAACAACGGAAAGAGTCGGGATGTAATCATGGAACGTATAACCCGCGTGGAAGAGAAAACCAGCCTGTTATTCAGCGGCCGCCCGTTTAAAGGTGTTATTTCGTTATTTTGGTGGAACCTTGACCTATTTGAAAGCCATTTTGAAAAGCCGACAGTGAGGTTCTTCATCCGGCACTTTCAGCGAGCAGCTCTGCAGCGTTATTTACATAATGCAGGTTAATGGTGAACATGTTAGTATTTACAGAGGATATTAATACACCGCGACGTTACACAACCTACAGTTTATTATATACTTTATTCTGTTCTCACCTAAAAACCATAAGTATAGTTTGGTTCTCTGATGATCAGGAACCAACAGAGCAGGTATTATTGATTATATTGGTGGATGATTCTCTGCACTGCGTTGACACTAATGTGGTGGCGGTGTTAATGCTGGATCAGACACCGCAGTGCTGCTGGAGTTTTAAACATGGTGCGTTCTCAGTGTTGCTGATCAGGAGAATCGGTAGGTCATGTGATCCTCTAACAGAATGCTGGTGGCTGTGCACTGATACAGCTAGATTTAGAATTTGGGTGAGAACATTTGGACCTTCACCCCTGTGTGACATCACCATCTCCTGAAGCAGCGCATTACGCATTTTATTAATTCAGTATTTATTCCGCAGCTTTAATGTACAATGAAAACATAAACCCTCAACACATTTCCATCGTATTTAATCGTTTCTCTGATAAATGCTCCCCGTCATCCCCAACATGAGCGAGAGCCTCTCCACGGTCCGGCCTTTAACCTCGGTATGTCTGTGGTTCAGGCGCGGGGACGAAGGATCACCCACATGCTAATGGCGCCGGTGACCCAGCTTCCGCTCTTTTCATCCGTCACGCCGTTAGTCATTCGCGGCGACTCAGCAAGGCTCCCGAAACTACGAGAGCGCGCTGGCGCCCTCGTTCCGCAAACTCTGCGAGCGATTGTTTTATTTCATTTTGTACGGTGGACTGAATGCAGCCACTCGAACCTCCGCGGTCAGGCGGTTTTGTCTCGCTGGCTGTGATTGAGGGAAACTAATTGGCCCATTTGAAAAGCAGCTCTCATACAAGTGTCTGCGGCGCTGGATTACAGCTGCGCATTTGCGTCATCCACAAATGCCAGCGGTCCCCGGAGTGCAGCTCCTCTCCAGGGGTCAAGCTTTTGCACCACTCACAGGCTCTGAGAAATGGCCGGTGTGTGTGTGTGTGTGTGTGTGTCTCTGCGTGAGGATAATGAGGTGTAGCTTTTAATGCTATGCTGTTAAATTCATTCACACTGAGCTTCCTGTAAACAGCCTGGAGATCAGAACTATTTAAGAAGCAACTTTAATTCTCAGCTCATCTGCGTTTGGAGGGTGGTGGAGCTGCAGGCCGTTCGGCTCGGTGCGCTGTGGAGCGTGCAGATCTGCAGCAGCGGTCTCGTCATTTATTCATTTATTCATTCATTCTTTCATTCATTCATTTATTTAGTCTTTTTCTACAAAAAAATACAAACAATATGTAAATTTCTGAAGACTGCAGACTGAATTCTGAGGCTTTCTTCCGCAGCTCTGTGTGTACAGGTTCAGTAATGGAGTTAGATAATTAATGTTAATTAATGAATTAGCAGCACAATCCCTGCAGGAAGTATTATTTTCTTATTTTTCTTTCTAGCGCTGGCTAAAAAATACAATCAAAAAGTAAAAAATTAGTCAAAAAATACAATTTAAAAAACAATTAAAAAAAAGTATAATAATAATAATAATAATAAATAATAAAATAAACATAAATCAAGAAAAAAAATTACAACAATCAAGTACAATTATTCATCCATCCATTATCTTCTGCTTTATCCTCTATTAGGGTCGCGGGGGAGGGGGGGGGTTTCCCCATGCCCATCCAGGGGAGAACGTTTCGGGCGCTGGGCAGATACACCCAGGACAGGGCGCCAATCCATCGCTGGGCACACACTCACTCACACACACACACTCTATATGGGGCAATTTGGAGAACTCAATTGACTTGATCCATGTTTTTGGACTGTGGGAGGAAACCAGAGAACCCGGTGGAAACCCATGCGGACACGGGGAGGACATGGAAACTCCACCCAGATGGAGATTCGAACCGGGAATCCCTAGTGCTGAGAGGCGAACATGCCAAACCACTAAGCCACTGTGCCGCCCTAAGTACAATTATTTGCAATATAATGAATAAATGTATCGTCTTCAGATTTTTTTAAATAAGAAAAAGTTTCTAAAAAAATAGATCTTCTTTATCGGAATTAAAAATCTATTCGAGTCAAAAACAAGTTTGTTTAATTTTTTTTTTTTTTTGTAGGAATATCAGGAAGCCCTGCTGAATTCCCACGACACATTGATCCTCAGTATGATTGTACATTGGCATGTTCTCTACAAACAGATACTCTTTTTTGTGAGTTTTGTGGGTTTGTGTTGGTGAGATTTCGGTGTTTAGATGTTGTGAGTTTTTCTTTATTAAACTTTATTAAACCGTGGCGGTCCGGCGGATGTTCTACTGATCATGTGGGTCAGAGGAAAGCGGGAGCTTTTTTATATTTTTATTAAAATGTAAAACTGTGAGCTGAATTCTGAGGCGGTTTTACAGAATTAACGTGTGTTTAGATAAAGAAAGAGCACACAGCATCCAGCTGTACCGTTACCATGGAAACAGGGAAACAAACCCCGCATCCATCCATCACTCTGTTGAGGTAATGAGGATCTGAAACAAAGTAAAGATCAAAGCTTCGGGAGACGAATAAATTTAACGACCTCATTTCCTCCTCCAGTGAGTTTAACTGTAAACATTAATATTCGTCTCATTACGCTCGTCTTCATTAAATAAAACCACCACGTCAGGGTCACTGCAGTACCGAGCATCATCCACCACCCGAATACCACCTGCTCTCTCCATGAACCCAATCATCAGAGAACAGAGTGAAGGGAACTAACAGATGGACTACAGAATGGAACCATAGAACTACAAACCCCATGGTGGAGCTGAATTAATAAACAATGAGAGTCGAAACGAGGACTTAATAAAGTGACCTGCCGGAGTTTCTGGACGTCGATGGCCCAGTGCGGGTCGTTACAACGAGCAGGTCCTGTGGTTCCATTTTGTGAGCAAGGGGCGATGTTGTAGCATTGGCATGTTCTCCCCACCACTCACAAAATGTCGTCTGAATGGGGAGGTGAAGACAGAAACGTTCCAAAGTCAGAAGTAGGACACGGCTTTCACTGCAGCAGAGAAAGTTCGCTTTCTCCGAAATTATTAAAGCCCCCTAACAGAGTTTGTTCGTTGCGTAACTTTGCGCTCGCTTCCGAAACTTGATTACAGAAGCCGAGAACCGATGGTGTTCTAAAGTGTTCTTTAAAACGCTCCACTGCGGTCCCAATAGCTCCAATGTTCTCCTCCTCACCAGCGAGGAAGAGTTTCTCCAGACTCCTCTGACGGCCCATCCATCTGATGATCACCATCGCTGTTCTGATTCATCCCAAAAGGGTTGATTCTCCAACACCGAACGCACTCAGCCCGTCTGCATGGACCTTGCTGGAACAGTTAAGGGCCTTCCCCAAATTGTTTGCACTGAATAAATGAGTGAGAGGTGTGTCCCGATACTTTAGTCCACATAGTGCAGATGTTCACTTTAGAGAACATGTTAACTTTCTGAAACATAATCTGCGGCACGGTGGTTTAGTGGTTTAGCATGTTCTCCTCTCAGCACTAGGGATTCCCGGTTCGAATCCCCTTCTGGGTGGAGTTTCCATGTTCTCCCCGTGTCCATGTGGGTTTCCTCCGGGTTCTCCGGTTTCCTCCCACAGTCCAAAAACATGGATCAAGGTGGATTGAATTCTCCAAAAATTTCCCCATATAAAGTGTGTCTGTGTGAGTGTGTGTGTGCCCAGCGATGGATTGCCCCCCTGTCCTGGGTGTATCTGCCCAGCGCCTGAAACGTTCTCCCCTGGATGGGCATGGGGAACACCCCCCCCCCCCGCAACTCTAATAGAGGATAAAGCGGAAGATAATGGATGAATGAATTACAGGGCGCGGTAGCTCAGTGGTTCGGGTGTTGGGTATCAATCTGAAGGTTAGGGGTTCAAATCCCAGGTTCACTGAAGTTACCAGTGTGGGTCCTTGAGTGAGACCCTTAACCCTCATTGCTCCAGGGGGCGCTGTGATGAACCCTGTGCTCAGCTTGTAAGTCGCTTTGGAATAAAAGCGTCCAATAAACGACCAAATGTAAATGTAAGAGGATGGAACCGGTGAAGTCGGGTGACGGACCTGACTGACCGAGTCGTCGTTCACAGATGAAAGTAAATAAAGCCTCACGGGAAACATCACGAGGGTTAAAATAAGTGTTCTGAACACAGATGTGGATAACGATCTAAATAGAAGATGCAGCAGCAGCAGATATCCGTTCTCGTCTCCATCAGCGGAATGGAAATGAATTTAATGAAGCTTCTGCTCTTCCAGGAAAAGTTAATGTTCCGTTTACCAGCAGCTTTCTGAGTGAAAACGAGCAGCAGCACTGTTTACAGTGACGCTTTAATATATATATTCATTCATTCATTCATTCATTCATTATCTTCCGCTTTATGCTATATTAGGGTCGCAGGGGGGTTCCCCATGCCCATCCAGGGGAGAACATTTGACCCAGGACAGGGCGCCAATCTATCGCTGGGCACACACTCATGCACACAGACAGACACACACAGAGACACACTCTATATGGGGCAGTTTGGAGAACTCAATTGACTTGATCCATGTTTTTTGGACTGTGGGAGGAAACCGGAGAACCCGGAGGAAGCCCACGCGGACACGGGGAGGACATGGAAACTCCACCCAGATGGGGATTCGAACCGGGAATCCCTAGCGCTGAGAGGAGAACATGCCAAACCACTAAGCCACTGTGCCGCCCTATACAATCACTCATGACTCGATATTCACCTTTAAAAGTGATTCTCAAAAGTCCATGTGCAGATCATTCGGCCGTCGTTGTCTCCACCGATCAATCGAGGTGATTTGCTAAATGCTGGAACGGAACTGGGCCTTCCCCAAACTGTTTTCACACCGCTGAAGAGTGAACGCCCTAAAAAAGGTCTGAATGAGAAGACGTTAGTTCATTAATTTAGTTAGTTCATTACAGGGCGGGCGGCACGGTGGCTTAGTGGTTTAGCATGTTCTCCTCTCAGCACTAGGGATTCCCGGTTCGAATCCCCATCTGGGTGGAGTTTCCATGTTCTCCCCATGTTCGCGTGGGTTTCCTCCGGGTTCTCCGGTTTCCTCCCAAAGTCCAAAAACATGGATCAAGTCAATTGAGTTCTCCAAATTGCCCCATGTAGAGTGTGTCTGTGTGAGTGAGTGTGTGTTCAGCGATAGATTGCCCCCCTGTCCTGGGTGTATCTGCCCAGCGCCCGAAACGTTCTCCCCTGGATGGGCATGGGGAACCCCCTCCCCGACCCTAATAGAGGATAAAGAGGAAGATAATGAATGAATGAATTACAGGATGAGGTAGCTCAGTGGTTCGGGTGTTGGGTATCAATCTGAAGGTTGGTGGTTCAAATCCCAGGTCCACTGAAGTTATCAGTGTGGGTCCTTGAGTGAGACCCTTAACCCTCATTGCTGCAGGGATGTGTTCACCTTGTAAGTCGCTTTGGATAAAAGCGTCTGCTGAAAGACCAAATGTAAACGCTAATGCATTAATATTTCCGAATTGATTATATAATTCCTTAAAAGCGACGTGTCGTTTCACTTTTCGTTAAAAAGGCTGTTGCAAAAGCACGGTGCAGGCAAGGCACTCATCCTCAGATGCTCTGGATGGCCGTACCTTTCCATTGTGCCCCTGCCTGCTGTTGCCAGGATACTATTTCCACTGGCAACAGCAGAAGTGGAACATTAAGGGCAGCGAAGGGAGGAAAGGAGGACAGAGCGAAGCGGAAGCCCATATAAGAACATGGAAGTGCAGAAGAGTTGGTGCAGAGCTTTCTTCATGAAGAAAAGTGTGAACTCCACGCTGCAGATGTTTCTCAGAGGGCGGAGCCCGGCGCCGTTCGGACGTTAATGACGAAATGCATTGAAATGTCTGCAGAACAGGATGGAGATGCAGGGCTGCTGCGTATTCCACAGCCTCATGGGTTTTTATTCATTATTATATTCATTCATTCATTATCTCCCGCTTTATCCTCTATTAGGGTCGCCGGGGGGTTCCCCATGCCCATCCAGGGGAGAACGTCTTGGGCGCCGGGCAGATACACCCAGGACAGGACGCCAATCCATCGCTGTAATTATTATATAATAATTATATTAAATTGTTGTTTTATTTATTAGCAGCCCCATTAACTCCATGCCGTTCTGGACCTTGCTTTGTTTACTCGGGTGTTGACGTGCTGGAATAACCAAAGGGCCTTCCCCAAACTGGTTTCATACAGCTGTATCTGCATGGTTGGGTGGTTTTCATGCACATGATCTGGATTCAACCATAAAGAGTCATGACTCAGTGATTTTTTTTTTTTTTTTTTTGGGGGGGGGGGGTTCCCCATGCCCATCCAGCAGGGGGAGAACACTTCTGGGCGCACTCACTTACAAACACAGACACACTCTATATGGGGCAATTTTTAGAGCATTCAATTGACCTTGAATCCATGTCTTCGGACTGTGGGAGGAAACCGGAGAACCCGGAGGAAAGCGGACACCCAGAATGAGATTCGAACCTGGAATCCCCAGCGCTGAGAGGGGAACATACCAACCACTAAGCCACCGTGCCGCCCAGTGTAATTATTGGTGAAGTTAATAAGCTGTGCATTAACATGTGGGGTGCACAAACTTTTGCCCGATGGTTTGGGGACTGGGGTCTCGGGACAGACAGGATGTTGGGGGTCGGGGCCTCTGCGGGGCCTCTGTGGGACCTGCGTTTCAGACAGAGTTCTATATTTGTGTTCTCTTTCGTACCTGTGTCGCTCTTTATTGTTGAGTGTGTATTTTGGTTTATAAAGTGTGAGCGTGGACGTCTGAGCCGACCCTCAGGCGGATGTTCCGCGACTCCACGGCCCTCGCACAGCAGAGCCGTCAGACCTTTTTAAAACCTGTTATTTGCTGTTGATGCAAAGCTGCACTTTTCACAGCCGGGCAGGAAACTCCGTCCCACAGGAGCTGCTGCGGCTGCGGTGTGTGTGTGTGTGTGTGTGTGTGTGTGTGTGTGTGTGTGTGTGTGTATACCATGCTGATGCTTTCTTTCTCACGGTTCTAGATTAAATGGAAGGCATTTCTTTTTGTCTTGACGAGGCTGTTGCCGTCTTCTTTTCATTCATCACTCAGTGAACCGGAACAGTCACACCCCTGCAGATGGAACCGGTTCATGTTTTAAAAACATTTAAATTTACATTTTGTTCGTTTATTGGACGCTTTTTATCCAAAGCGACTTACAAGCTGAGCACAGGGTTCATCACAGCGCCCCCTGGAGCCGTGAGAGTAAAAGGTCTTGCTGAAGGACCACAATGGTAACTTCAGTGGACCTGGGATTTGAACCCACAACCTTCAGATCGACAGCCCACAGTTTTACTAACAGTCCAAACAGCTCGGTTCTGCAAGCAGCAGAGTCATCACAGCATCAGCACAGGGAGAGTCGGGGGGGGGGGGGTGTGCACAGCTCGGGTTCGGATATCTGATTGAGTGAATTGTATATGTTAATATATTGCCACCACGTGGTCAACCTGCTGCACTACATCAACTCCTGTATTCACACTGTTTATCACCTATCACCTCCATGTGTGTGTGTGTGTGTGTGTGTGTGTGTGTGTGTGTGTGTGTGTGTGTGTGTGTGTGTGTGTGTGTGTGTGTTTTTATGTTTGCATCTGGTTGAAGTTAAGTGTTTAAAAGATCGAGCCTGTGAATCAAAGATGCGTCACATTTAAAGACTCTCTGAATCCCTGATACTGCTCTGCAATAATTGCTCCTCATACCAAGAGACACATTGTGTCTCATGTCCACAGAGTGTGTGTTCAATCAGAGCTAAGGCTTCAGGTCCCCCGTCTCCGTTATGAGCAACAGAAGCGGTGACTGTCGTGCCGGAAATGTGAGATCCAGGAGTTGAGGTGTGAGACATGTTGAGTCGGTATGAATCAGTCTCAGTCAGGAGACGAGCGTCAGGATCGCCGAGAACAAGACGCTGATTACCTTCTGCTTTATACTCATCATTTCCTTCATCATCCAGGAAGCAATGAATGAACGAGGCACAAGCCACAAACACCCAATTATCCACATCCAACCGCCCCGATGTTCCCCACATTACAGAGCTGGCAGCTTTACACCATCATTTACCTTCAATTAACCTGCAGAGATCAGCGACGAATAAAGGAGAACATCACCAACAACCATCTTGTGATTTTGAAGCAAAGTCTTTATTTTTATTAATATTGAATTTATTAAGGCTTAGTGGTTGGCATGTTCTCCTCTCAGCTCTAGGGATTCCTGGTTCGAATCCCCATCTGGGTGGAGTTTCCATGTTCTCCCCGTGTCTGCGTGGGTTTCCTCCGGGTTCTCCGGTTTCCTCCCACAGTCCAAAAAATATGGATAAAGTCAATTGAGTTCTCCAAATTGCCCCATATAGAGTGTGTATGTGTGAGTGAGTGTGTGCCCAGCGATGGATTGGCATCCTGTCCTGGGTGCCCAACGCCCGAAACGTTCTCCCCTGGATAGGTATGGAGAACCCCCCCCCGCGACCCTAATAGAGGATAAAGGAAGGAAGGAATGAATATTTAATTTTTTAAGGTTTCCTCCGCGTTCTCCGGTTTCCTCCCACAGTCCAAAAAATATGGATAAAGTCAATTGAGTTCTCCAAATTGCCCCATATAGAGTGTGTGTGTGAGTGAGTGTGTGCCCAGCGATGGATTGGTGCCCTGTCCTGGGTGTATCTGCCCAGCGCCCAAAACATTCTCCCCAGGATGGGTATGGAGAACCCCCCCCCGCGACCCTAATAGAGGATAAAGCGGGAGATAATGAATGAATGAATATTGAATTTATTAAGGCGGCACGGTTGCTTAGTGGTTGGCATGTTCTCCTCTCAGCGCTAGGGATTCCCAGTTTGAATCCCCATCTGGGTGGAGTTTGCATGTCCTCCCTGTGTCCGCGTGGGTTTCCTCCGGGTTCTCCGGTTTCCTCCCACAGTCCAAAAAACATGGATCAAGTCAATTGAGTTCTCCAAATTGCCCCATATAGAGTGTGTCTGTGTGAGTGAGTGTGTGCTGGGTCCTGGGTCTATCTGCCCAGCGCCCGAAACGTTCTCCCCTGGATGGGTATGGGGAACCCCCCCCCCTCCGTGACCCTAATAGAGGATAAAGCAGGAGATAATGAATGAATTGAATTTATTGAGTCCTAACTTTGTGGTTCAGGTTGTGTGCACAGGTTTCGCAGACGCAGGTGATCCTGACATGTTTAAAATTCATGCAGAACATGGGGAGAACCTGCTCATTTAATGCAGAAGTGCTTTGATCACCTGCTTGAGTCTGAAACCAAAGTTTTCCTTTAAAGGAATTAAATTAAAAGGAAAATAACAGTCCAACCCGAGCTGGCTCTTCAACTAAAATACCATCAGAGTTTTAGTGCAGAACACATCAGTGTTAATGTCTTTGGTCTGTTTTAGGATAATTATGTTGTTTTATTACTGATGCATCATAATGTCTCCCTGTGTAGCTGTAGTTCATGTGGGAATCTCTCAAAGGACACTTTAAATGTCAGATCTGACTCACGATGTCTCCTTATTAAACCAGTCAGCCCCAGTTACTCCAGTTACTCCATTCCTGAACTTATGTTCAATTTTCTTTTTCACTTCTGTGACTTCTTTAGTTACGAGTGACTCATAAGATGTAACGTTTACAATAAATAAAATGAAATACAGCACAACGTTAAAGAATAAAACAAACTGTCAGTCTTCACATTTTAAACGTCTTTAGTGATTTTACACTTTTAAACGTTCCAGTATTCTACCACAAATAAAATATTAGAACAATAAAATCCACAAACTGAAATTCAGAGGAGAACATTGGTTTGTTCTCTCTCCATTCATCAACTCAGGACCCTTCTGACCTGCTGACTCAGTATATATCCCTGGAAATGTAATGTAAATGTTAAATGTGCTAAACCACTAAGCCACCGTGCCGCCAATAATAATAATAATAATAATAATAATAATTATAATAGGCAGTACGGTGGCTTAGTGGTTTAGCACGTTCTCCTCTCAGCACTAGGGATTCCCGGTTCGAATCCCCATCTGGGTGGAGTTTCATGTTCTCCCCGTGTCTGCGTGGGTTTCCTCCGGGTTCTCCGGTTTCCTCCCACAGTCCAAAAAACATGGATCAAGTCAATTGAATTCTCAAAATTGCCCCATATAGAGTGTGTCTGTGTGAGTGAGTGTGTGAGCCCAGCGATGGATTGGCGCCCTGTCCTGGGTCTATCTGCCCAGCGCCCGAGATGTTCTCCCCTGGATGGGCATGGGGAACCCCACCGCGACCCTAATAGAGGATAAAGCGGGAGATAATGAATGAATGAATAATTATAATTATTATTATTACTTTTATTATTATAACTCCTCTCGTAGTGTTTAGCATGTTCTCCTCTCCAGTGATAAATTGGCACAAGATAATGAATGAATGAATGAATGAATGAATGAATTAATTAATTAATTGGCGCCCTGTCCTGGGTCTATCTGCCCAGCGCCCGAGATGTTCTCCCCTGGATGGGCATGGGGAACCCCACCGCGACCCTAATAGAGGATAAAGCGGGAGATAATGAATGAATGAATAATTATAATTATTATTATTATTATTATTATAACTCCTCTCGTAGTGTTTAGCATGTTCTCCTCTCCAGTGATAAATTGGCACAAGATAATGAATGAATTAATGAATGAATTAATTAATTAATTAATTGGCGCCCTGTCCTGGGTCTATCTGCCCAGCGCCCGAGACGTTCTCCCCTGGATGGGCATGGGGAACCCCACCGCGACCCTAATAGAGGATAAAGCGGGAGATAATGAATGAATGAATGAATGAATGAATAATTATTTGAGCGTCGTGTGAGTTTGTACACGTCAATAACATCCCTTGCCGCCAGAGGGCGGTGTCTCAGCCCACGCTCTGATCTTCCGTGGTGTCAGAGTTCAGGCGGCAGCGTTTCCGTGGACAGATCAGACTCACAAGGACGGTGAGGGTGAGGAGACATGGCGCGTCTTCTGAGGACCGGTGTGAGGACATGTCTCAACTCTCAGATCCGCTGGAGCTCGGATCAGGTAGCCGCCTCCGCCTCCGCCACCCCGCGCCGCGCCGCGCAGCGCCGTTCCGTCGCCTTTTACCCGTTTGCTGCGCTCTGACGCCATCACAGGGCTCGGTCCCAAACGGCCGCCTGTCCCTCACGAAGTCAACTACCTAGGGAGGTTAAACCGCGGCGCGTAGTGCGCATGTGTAGGAAGTAACGCGCCGTTTAAGATTCGTCCACCTCACTGCAGCTTAAATCAACTAGAAAAGCGTTTAAACTTTCTGAAACAACGAATTTAATGCTGTTACTAACATTTATTTCAACGTTTAAAGCTCCACCTGCAAGGTTTCACGATCACTTGTTTGTTTTACTCGCTTTGTGCCGAGTAATTCGTTACAACACGTGGAAAAGGAGATTTAAAGTTCATTTAAATGAAGCAGAGATCGTTTACAGTTCGAATGTTCGATCCCTGAGCTTCTGAAATGTTCCTGAAATCATTAAAGGATTCTGAAATTGGTTAGAGACTCGAATGGCTTACATTAGTTAAAGTTAAAATCACTTTTTTGGCTTTTGAAGTAATAAATGTAGTGAGTTTGATGTCTGTCTCCATTGGCAGTGAGGAAAACCAGTCACGTGGTCATTAAATTATCATGTTAATTAACATGTTAAAAAATTATAAACTATAACGCATCATCAGGTCTCAAATAAGAGTCAGATCCACACTGTATGTATTATTAAAATAAATCAGTTCACTTCTCTCATGTAGTTTTAACCCCCTCTTTTTTTTAAATGGGGGCCACACGCAGGCTCTTCACCTTTAAAATCCTGCAGGCCTGACGTTTGGAGGTCAGGCGTTTGGTTCGGAATGAACCTCCTTCTGGTTCCACTGCTGTAATTAAGATTGATATACTTTGTTGAGTCACGTTCCTCGGTTCCACCCCCTGCTCTCTGTAATAATGAACAAACCCTCCGCCCTGTGCAAATTCTGCTGTTTCATCATTTTTCCCAAAACATTTAATTAGATTTTTGTATTAATATCAGGAATTAACCCAATGAAACCTGACCCTTATGATTTTACCTTCATTAGTTTTGCTCTGGGTTTGGAGTTCACTCCCTCCGTTACTGTGAGGGCGAGGCAGTGACCGCTGCGCCGCCCTGCTGCAGGTCCTAACGTGCTGCGGATTAAGAACAAAACGATGGCAATCGGTGTGCTGACTTTGTTTTGTTTAAATGTTTACATTTCTCTCTCTCTCTCCTGACAGCTGGGCGAGTTGGGCAAAGGTGCCGGTAAAGGAGGAGGTGCTGGGGGCTCGATTAGAGAAGCGGGTGGAGCATTTGGGAAGAAACAGGCTGCTGAGGAGGAACGTTATTTTAAGTAGGTGGTGTTTTTTTTCGTAGGTGAAGCGAGTACCACTTAATTCTGAAATATAAATTATAATAATAATAATAATAATAATAATAATAAATGAAAAATGGACGTCCTGCACAAACACTCATGTTCATTTGCAGGCAGAAGGAAAAGGAGCAGCTGGCGGCGCTGAAGCACCACCACGAGGAGGAAATCGAGCACCATAAGAAGGAGATCGAGCGTCTGCAGCGAGAGATCGACCGCCACAAGGGCAAAATCCGAAAACTCAAACACGATGACTGAGATCAGCGTTCTCCAATCCTTTACTTTCTTAATGCTCACAGTGACTTAGTTTCTGCCCCAGGGGGCAGTTCCTGTAATCTCTTTACCCTCTGAGAAAAATAAAGATCGTATAATGTTGTCTGAGTGCATGTCTGAGGTCATTTCAACGTCGTTACGGATTTCTACCTTTCTAAATCACCAGCGACGTGAATTTAATTAATATTTGATATTCGTTTACAATAAACAGACGTTCAGAAACAGCATCCACATTTCAGAAAAGGGAGGAAGCGTGTGAGGTCAGGCACTGATAAGAGGACATGATTCCATGAGCAGGACTGTGTGGGTCGGTCAAATTCTTCCACACCCAACCATGCTGGAATGGGACACGGCCTTCCCCAAACTGTTTGAAACGTCAAATGCAGGGATGGGTTGGTTTTAATGCACATTTGGCAGCAAAACAGTACGAACCATCTGAATTTAGTAAATAATAAATCCGTTCCAATTCATTTGTTCACAAACTTCTGTCACGTTTTGACTGATCTGCTCAAAATGGTCATGTGACACGGATTCCAGGGTTTAAAGAGTCGATAGTGTGGGTTTTTATAAATTTGCTGTTTGGATAATTCATGTTTTAATGTGAAGGATGATGAAAGCTCAGGTTCTTGCGTCTTGGGATGACTCTCAGGTGAGCAGCTCTTTTCTGCGTGGTGTTTGCATGTTCTCCTGAAATTATCTGTGAAAATCTGTGGTGTTCTAAAACGATAGATATGTTTCTATACTTTTGTGTTAAATTAACGAGTTAAAAAACATCGAGAGGAAAAAAAGGGAAGTGACCCCGACGTGATTTGAACACGCAACCTTCTGATCTGGAGTCAGACGCGCTACCGTTGCGCCACGAGGTCTTACACGCTCTGAGACTGACGTAAGGTATAAGTGCAACCTAAAACCCGTCAGCCAGCGAGAGATATTATTTAATCATCTATTTAATTTATACAGATGTAATTAATTATAATAATTATATTATTTTAAATAAGGACTGTGTGATCACGTGCTGAGCGGCGCTCCTTAAAGGGTTTGCTTTCTCTACGTTTCCAAGGGTTTCAGTTGCGGCTCTGTGCCGCTAGAGGGAGACAAAACTACAGCCCTAATATTATTGATGCATTACAGATTTGATTTGTATTTAAACTTTTATCTGTATTGTAGAAATAAAAAAAAATAAGTGGCAGAATTATTTTAATGCTACAACAACGAGACATTGCGACTGAATCGCCCAATTACCACCCTGACTCGTCATCATAGTGTGTGTGTGTGTGTGTGTGTGTGTGTGTGTGAAAACTGTGAACGACTTGCATTCTCTCTCTTTCCCTCCCATCTAAATTAAAAATGCTACCTCATTTCTTGACCAGGTAACTACCCCCACCCCCACAAAGAAGGGCCATTTTAAACATATTTGCGCTGTAACGGGTCATTTAAATGATAATGTCCTGAATTCTAAGGAGCTTTTACACTCAGTGCACTTATCACAGACGGCCGACGGTGCAGACTCATCCCGGCATTCAGCTGGGTGTCCGCAGACCTACAGCTTATTATAATAACAACAACCATCTGAATCTGTAAAGCAACTTACATCAAAACACGCTTCACCTAAACAGGTTCAACTAAATTAAGATACAAATATAGACTGAATCCAGTTACACGCCCCTACAGGAAATTATGTTGAAATAATAAAAACTAAGAAACAATTTATAATATAAAAATATGGGAAAAAAGACAACAATGTTTTAAAATCAGACATAGATAAGCGTGGTGGCTTTAAATGACATGATACTACAATCTTTAAATATAAAGTAATCAGGAAGGGAACTTAAAACTTCTAATTTACTTAATGGACATAATACCGTTTATGTTTAGTATTCGTTTCAAAATGTCATAAAATCTCACTGTAGTTGTTTTATACAACAAAAAAATAATATATTTAAATAAAAAATATTATTAATTGTATGAAATAATATATATATATAATTTTATTTTTAATAAATTAAAATTACATTTCCTCAAAATTGATTTAAATGATACAGTTCCTCGAAATGATTCATAAAACACGAAGCGGTTTTAATTAAATGCGAACGTTTCCGACATTCCTCTTTATTTTATTTCTTCATTCATTTTGAATTGCTAACGATTATTTGGGACGTCGCCTCACCCGTAGCCACGCCCTCTTGTGGTCAAACCGTATAAAGACCTGCATTCCGCGCCCCGCCGGGTTCCCGCGTAAGTAAGTGCAGACGGAGTGCGTAGGGCGCAGGGCAAGTGAGCGCGGAGGGCGTTTGGGACCGAGCCGCGCCCGCCCTCGCTGTGTCGCGGCAGGAAGCGGCGCTGTTTAAGCGACTGTCTGGCGGGCTCGTCTCTTTCTCTCTGCCCGCGGAGCTTTTCTTCTCTGAGGTGCAGCTCGTCGTCGCCTCTGCTGCTCGGCGCTGAGGGGAGGAGCTCGGTCCCGCACCCGGTTCGCGAGTTTTGCTCGGTGCAGTGAGATCCGGTGAGTGCCGCGACCCGCGTTCGGATTTCGGCGGCGCGTCGTTCGAATCCTGAGGGGAGAGGGTTAGGCCTCGGAGCCGCCATGCTAACGGCTTCTGCCGGCGGTCTTTAAACCGCAGCAGCTCGGCCTCTTTACGGAGGAACACACTCGCGCGTTTGAGGTTCGAACCTCACGCAGCCCGTCGGCCGCCGTGAGCCTCGAACCCGCGTCCGGACGCGCTGCCCGCGGGGTGGGCCGGTCTGCCGGGGGCGGAACGCGGCGAGTTCAAAACATCTCCACCTCCGACTGATCACACCCACCAAACACCACACACCTCACTCTAACCATCCATCCATCATCTTCATCCTCTATTAGGGCGAGGGCGGGGGCGGGGGGGGTTCTCCATGCCCATCCAGGGGGAGAACGTTTCGGGCGCTGGGCAGGTACACCCAGGACAGGGGGGCAATCCATCACTCACACACACACACACTATATGGGGCAATTTGGAGAATCCAATTCACCTTGAATCCATGTTTTTGGACTGTGGGAGGAAACCGGAGAACTCGGAGGAACCCCACATGGACACGGGGAGAACATGCAAACTCCACCCAGATTGGGATTCGAACCGAGAATCCCTAGCGCTGAGAGGAGAACATGCCAAACCACTAAGCCACCGCGCCGCCCTCTGACTATAATCACTCATCTGAACTTAATTAACACACATAGTAATTTGCTTTACAGTAAGAATTAAATTTGAATTAAATTGTATATATTTATATTTTTACAAAAGTAAATCGTCACAAAGCAGCTTTACAGTTTTTCATTTTTTTC
Source organism: Corydoras sp. C115 (assembly GCA_019802505.1). Taxonomy (NCBI): domain Eukaryota; kingdom Metazoa; phylum Chordata; class Actinopteri; order Siluriformes; family Callichthyidae; genus Corydoras; species Corydoras sp. C115. The sequence continues at coordinate 605,875 of JAFMOC010000322.1, read as the reverse complement.
ATTCATTCATTATCTTCCACTTTATCCTCTATTAGGGTCGTGGGGTCTCCCATCCAGGGGAGAACGTTCCGGGAGCTGGGCAGATACACCCAGGACAGGGGGGCAATCTATCGCTGGACACACACTAACTCACACACACACACTCTATATGGGGCAATTTGGAGAATCCAATTCACCTTCAATCCATGTTTTTGGACTGTGGGAGGAAACCGGAGAACCCGGTGGAACCCCACGTGGACACATGGAGGACATGCAAACTGCACCTAGATTGGGATTCGAACCGGGAATCCCTAGTGCTGAGAGGAGAACATGCCAACCACTAAGCCACCGTGCCGCCCTCTGACTATAATCACTCATCTGAACTTAATTAACACACACATTAATCTTAAGTGCGATCGATTTGCTTTTACAGTAAAATAAATTTTGAATTAATTAATTTATATTTTTACAATAGTAAATCATCACAATGCGGATTTACAGTTTTATAAACCTTTAAACCCCCAAAGAGCAAGCTGAAGCGACAGCGGCAAGGCAAGACAAAACTCCCTGTTGTGATGTTATTTTAAGGTAGAAAGCTTGTGAGGACCGAGGCTCAGTGGGGGGGGACAGCCAGGTACAGACTGCGTGATGATCAGGTCTGATCTCTGGGTTCAGGGTTCTGTGCTTGTTTTAAGTTCGTGTTCCAAACTCGTGGTTCTGAATAATGGGGAACACGTCGGGTCACGTCCGGTCCGGTTGGTGTTTTGTTCTGCGGTGTGCGTTAGACATCGTATTATTTTTTTAAACATGGCAAACCGATCACTTCATCACTCGTTTTCTCTCGTTTAGAAGAATGGCCGCTGAGGTCAATGGCAGCTCCGCTCTGGTTAAAGATGAAGAAGAGCCCATGGAAATCTCGGGAGGACACACGGAGAACTATCAGACTCTTCTAGACACCGGGCTCACGAAGAAAGTAGCAGAGAGTTTGGACGACATCTTCCAGACCGGTGAGATGTTACTGATAATAAATAACATTTACATTTAGTTGGTGGCACGGTGGCTTAGTGGTTTAGCACGTTCTCCTCTCAGCGCTAGGGATTCCCGGTCCGAATCCCCATCTGGGTGGAGTTTCCATGTTCTCCCCGTGTCCGCGTGGGTTTCCTCCGGGTTCTCCGGTTTCCACCCACAGTCAAAAAACATGGATCAAGTCAATTGAATTCTCCAGATTGCCCCATATAGAGTGTGTCTGTGTGAGTGAGTGTGTGCCCAGCGATGGATTGGCGCCCTGTTCTGGGTGTATCTGCCCAGCGCCTGAGACGTTCTCCCCATGAGAACGGCATGGGGAACCCCCCCCTCCCCCCGCGACCCTAATAGAGGATAAAGCGGGAGATGATGAATGAATGAATACAGTTAGTTATTCAGCAGACGCTTTTATCCAAAGCGACTTACAAATAAGAACATTACAGTCAGAAGTTCTGAAGAAAACCAACTACACTGTAAATTCATCAAACCTGATCGTTATTTGATGCTGCGCCCCCCCCCCCCCCCCTTTTTATTTTAATTTTAAATTATATATATTTTTTTAACAACAGGTATTTGTTAAAGAGTTGCGTCTTCAGTAGTTTCTTAAATACCATGGTGGAGTCAGACGGTGACGTGAGAAATGAAATTGGACTTGTTTGTCTCGTTATTTAAAGAGTAAATTGTTTTTGTAAAACCAGGTTTAGTCGCATACGTCGATCTGGACGAGAGGGCAATCGATGCTCTGCGGGAGTTTAATGAAGATGGCGCTCTGTCGGTGCTGAAGCAGTTTAAAGAGAGTGACCTGTCACATGTACAAGTAAGGCTCCCTGCTCCCGTCTCTGAATGGGAGGGTTTTTACGTTGTCGTTGTTGTTGTCGTCGCCGTGTCGTGTCGCGGTGCGAAAGCATCATTGCGTCTTTGTGCGTTACAGAACAAAAGTGCGTTTCTATGTGGCGTCATGAAGACGTACAGACAGCGGGAAAAGCAGGGGAACAAAGTCCAGGATTCGACAAAAGGTCCGGACGAGACGAAGATAAAGGTGGAGCCCGTTAATCGCGCTTTGTGTTGCTTGTGCAGTTTGAATGACAAACACATGGATCTGACCGCAAACTCGTCCCTCTCTCAAGGCTTTGCTGGAGAGGACCGGCTACACCTTGGATGTTACTACGGGACAGAGAAAGTACGGCGGTCCACCCCCGGAGGACGTCTACAAGGGTTTACAGCCCGGCATTGGCACCGAGGTACAGCTGCTCTCTTTATTATCTAATTCTATATTCATGATACAATATACAATATAGGTTTTCTAAATACTGTATAGGTTTTCATTCCAATCAGAATACTTGTGTGTGTGTGTGTGTGTATATATATATATATATATATATATATATATTTATACACACCCATTATCTTCTGCTTTATTCTCTATTAGGGTCGCAGGGGGGTTCCCCATGCCCATCCAGGGGAGAACGTTTTGGCCACTGGGCAGATACACCCAGGACAGGGGTGCAATCTATCACTGGGCACTCACTCACACACACACACACACTCTATATGGGGCAATTTGGAGAATTCAGTTGACTTGATCCATGTTTTTGGACTGTGGGAGGAAACCGGAGAACCTGGAGGAAACCCACGCGGACACGGGGAGAACATGCAAACTCCACCCAGATGGGGATTCGAACCGGGAATCCCTAGTGCTTAATGGAGAACATGCCAACCACTAAGCCACCTTGCTGCCCCATATATATATATATATTCATTCATTCATTATCTCCCGCTTTATCCTCTACTAGGGTCGCGGTGGGGTTCCCCATGCCCATCCAGGGGAGAACGTTTCGGGCGCTGGGCAGATACACCCAGGACAGGGCGCCAATCCATCGCTGGGTACACACACAGACACACTCTATATGGGGCAATTTAGAGAACTCAATTAACTTGATCCATGTTTTTGGACTGTGGGAGGAAACCGGAGAACCCGGAGGAAACCCACGCGGACACGGGGAGAACATGGAAACTCCACCCAGATGGGGATTCGAACCGGGAATCCCTAGTGCTGAGAGACGAACGTGCTAACCACTAAGCCACTGTGCCGCCCTATATATATATATATATATATATACATACACACACAAAAGTTGAAATAAAAATGAACAATAAGCACAGTAAAATTAAACTAAAAATACCAAATAAAAGTAAATAAAGTGGCATGTGTACAGTATTTAATATCTATTAAATAAAAAATAATTTAATGTGTACTCTGGGTGGAACGAGTCGTAAATGTGTCTTTATGACATCATAATCATCCCGTTACGTCACCCCCCCGTTATTGTGGAGACACCTCACAGTTCCAGCAGCTGACGTCTCTCACGTCTTCTCTTTGTGTATTTGTAGTTGTTTGTTGGTAAGATTCCTCGCGACTTGTATGAAGACGAGCTGGTTCCGCTGTTTGAGAAGGCGGGGCCCATTTGGGACCTGAGGTTGATGATGGACCCCCTGTCAGGTCAGAATCGCGGTTACGCGTTCATCACCTTCTGCAACAAAGATGCTGCGCAAGAAGCCGTGAAGTTGGTGAGTTCATGAACAAACTGACGAAACGTCCGACGCGTCTTCCCCGGTGTCTCACCGTTTTCGCCCCGGTTTCCTTTCAGTGCGATAACTATGAGATCCGGCCGGGGAAGTATTTGGGCGTCTGCATCTCCGTAGCGAACAACCGTCTCTTCGTGGGCTCCATTCCAAAAAACAAGACCAGGGAGAACATCCTGGAAGACTTTGGCAAAGTGACGGGTCAGATAAGCATCTCGTCGTCATAGCTACATAGCTTCCCGTTGTGCTGAGCGTGCACGGCGCTGATTTAAATGTGTGCATCTTTCAGAGGGTCTGCAGGAAGTGATCCTCTACACGCAGGTGGACGACAAGAAAAGGAATCGAGGGTTCTGCTTCCTGGAGTACGAGGACCACAAGTCAGCCGCGCAGGCCCGCCGACGCCTCATGAGCGGCAAAATAAAGCTGTGGGGGAACCCCGTGACCGTGGAGTGGGCCGACCCGGTCGCCGAGCCAGATCCTGAGATCATGGCGAAGGTGGGTGGAACGGGATCTCATGGGTTTTAATGGGTGCAGAATTAGTGTTGGTGCAATTTACCCTTTATGGGTTTAACTTTAATGGTCTCTAATCACATGACTTTAGTGACTGATTTTTAAAAATCATGCAGAAAAATAAAAGCGTATTAAAAACATTTTCGCCTCAAACTCACAGGTGAAGGTCCTGTTCGTCCGTAAACTGGCCAATTCCGTCACGGAGGAGCTGCTGGAGAAGACCTTCTCGCAGTTTGGGAATTTGGAGCGGGTGAAGAAGCTGAAGGACTACGCCTTCGTTCACTTCGAGGAGCGAGACGCCGCAGTGAAGGTAATGAAGCGTCGCCTACTGCAATTAAACACATCATTCTAGAATGCCGTAAATACATGAAGCAAAGACCAGCTTCATGCCTAAAACCATAAAGAATTATATAAGACACGAGTCCTAATTTAACTCACAATTATTAAAATAAAAATATAATAAACCAAAGCGTAAGGAAGCATAAACCAATAAAATCAGAAACTGACATTAAATAAATTATGACCCTCTAACAAATAAGAAAATAAATAAATGATGTTTCTGGATGTGGAACCTGTCCACTGATGGAAGGCGCGGAACTTAATTGTCCGGACTTTTTTTTTTTTTTTTTTTTTTTTTTTTTTTTTTTTTAAGGCAATGGAGGAAATGAACAGCAAAGAACTGGGAGGAGAGAAGATCGAGATCGTTTTGGCCAAACCTCCAGATAAGAAGAAAAAAGAACGCCAAGCAGCCAGAATGACCAGCAGAAGCACCGGGTGAGACTAAAGACATGCGTGGGGGGGGGGGTGCACATGGCGTTTGGGATGTGACCGTTTGCTCTATTTAATTTAAACACTTTGCTCTTTCATTTTGGACGTGAAACTCAGGCCTGATGTTTTTATCGGCTCCCACAGGTATGACGATTATTACTATTACCCCCCACCTCGCATGCCGCCCCCGAGCCGCGGCCGTGGCCGAGGTGCCCGCGGCGGCTACGCCTACCCACCCGACTACTACGCCTATGAAGACTACTATGACGACTATTACGGCTACGATTATCACGACTACCGCGGCGGTTACGACGACCCGTATTACGGCTACGAAGAGTTGTATCCGGTGAGGGGGCGCAGCAGTCGGGGAAGCCGGGGAGCTCCGCCCCCTTCCAGGGCCCGCGGCGTTCCCACCAGCCGTGGACGGGGTGGCTATGTACAAAGAGGAGGGGCGTCCATGGGGCCGGGACGGGGAGGACGGGGGGGTGTGAGGGGCATCCCTTTCCAACCGTCCCGCGGCGGACGAGGCAGCAGGGGTCAGCGGGGCAACCGCAGCGACAACATGGGCGGGAAAAGGAAGGCCGACGTGTTTAACCAACCGGATTCGAAACGGCGCCAGACCAACCAGCAGAACTGGGTGTCGCAGCCCATCGCCCAGCAGCCGCTGCAGTCCGGGGGCTCGTACTCCTGGGGCTACGACAACATGGATTTCCACCAGGATTCATACGGACAGCAGTGGAAGTAGACCCCCCCCCCCCAAGTGAAGGTATTTTATAAAAACAATAAGTTATTAAAGTAAAATGAAGATGAATCACAACCTGATCAACCACCCAAAAACACAAATCAACACAATGCTGTGGATCTGGCCCTGTTTGATTTCTATTCTCCTTCTCCCTCTGTAGAAACAATGTGAACAGTGAAACTATAAAGGACACGCCCCAGAATTGGCCTCACAAACCCTGATTGGTCGAAGACGAGAATGTATCCGTTCCACCTCGTTAACCTTTGATTGGTTTGTTCTCACTCACGAAAGACTGGGACGTTTTCGTCATAAAAGTCATTCTCCATTTTCTTCTACTTTTATTCCCTCTCTGTTTTTTTTTTTATTTATTTTTTTTAAATGGTCATCTTTTTAAAAACGGACTTCTTTTGACTTCTAACAAAAGATCAAAAGCAAGAAATCAGCGTAAGAATCATGAAATAATCTCGAAACGTCGTGTTTAAACATCCAACCCGCATTAACCACTCTGTATGTCTTCGTGTGACGTCATTACTACACCACCCCACCCCTGTGATCAGTTTATTAGTTTTTTCGTTAGTGCTGTAGAGACTTGCTTGTAAATGACGGCTAGAGCTTCGTTTTCATTTGTCTTTAAAATCGGAGAAAAGAATCCAGCAGAAGGAAGAGACGGTTTTGTAACTGGAAGTACCGTTGTGTATGTTTAGCGTTTCTAAAGGTCGTAGAATTGTGTTTTTAAAAACTAATCTAACTGCAAACCTTTTTCTTTTCCTTTTGATATTTGCTCGTTAGGACTCGGTTTGGCTCACCTTAAGAGCTCTGACGGTTTGTTCTCATGTTTGTATTTATAACTTTTTTTTTTTTTTCGTTTCAATAAAAAATTCATCCGTACATTTGGTCAAGTGGCTTGAAATTAAGTGTTTGTGAATTTCGAGAAACTGGGAACATTATTCAAGATCACGCAGTTCTCAGATCCGAGGGAACCGCGATCCTTCTGAGGGAGTTTTTTTTTTTTTCTGTTTGTATTCACACCATCAGGTTGGTTTTGTGCTGGATTTCTGTTTGGGGTTTCCTCCCACAGTCCAAAAACATGGATCAGGTCAATTGAGTTCTCCAAATTGCCCCATATAGAGTGTGTCTGTGTGAGTGAGTGAGTGCCCAGTGATTGATTGCCCCCCTGTCCTGGGTGTATCTGCCCAGCGCCCAAAACGTTCTCCCCTGGATGGGCATGGGGAACACCTCCCCCCCCCCCCAACTCTTAATATAGGATCAAAGCAGAAGATGATGAATGAATGAACTTCAACTAGAATAACAAATAACATTGACAAACTAAACCTCAGAATTTTTCTTTATTAAAATACAATTCAAACGGGCGGCATGGTGGCTTTAGCATGTTCTCCTCTCAGCACTAGGGATTCCCGGTTTGAATCCCCATCTGGGTGGAGTTTCCATGTTCTCCCCGCGTCTGCGTGGGTTTCCTCCGGGTTCTCCGGTTTCCTCCCACAGTCCAAAAACATGGATCAAGCCAATTGAGTTCTCCACATTGCCCCATATAGAGTGTGTCTGTGTGAGTGTGTGTCCAGCGATGGATTGGTACCCTGTCCTGGGTGTGTCTGTGCAGCGCCCGAAACGTTCTCCCCTGGATGGGCATGGGGAACCCCCCCCACCACCACCACCCCGCGACCCTACTATAGGATAAAGCGGAAGATGATGAATGAATGAAAATACAATTCATGATTTATAAGTTTCTGCGTCCTCGCTTACGTTCTCTAATGTATAATGTTATACTATATAATATTTCACATAGCGATATGTTTAATTCTCATTTCTTCTTCCGAATTTAAATAAATAAAAAAATATATTTAATAACAGGGTGTTCGGGGTCCGTGACCCCTAATTTCGTTCTTATCTCATATAACACGTGATATTAATGATAATAAAAATTTCTTGAATCATTTAGCTGAAAATATATGAAATGATTAAAGTCGGGGGGCGGCACGGTGGCTTAGTGGTTTAGCATGTTCTCCTCTCAGCACTAGTGATTCCCGGTTCGAATCCCCATCTGGGTGGAGTTTCCATGTTCTCCCCGTGTTCGCGTGGGTTTCCTCCGGGTTCTCCGGTTTCCTCCCACAGTCCAAAAACATGGATCAAGTCAATGGAATTCTCAAAAAATTGCCCCATATAGAGTGTGTTTGTGTGAGAGTGTGTGTCCAGTGATGGATTGCCCCCCTGTCCTGGGTCAATCTGCCCAGCGCCCGAAACGTTCTCCCCTGTATGGGCATGGGGAACCCCCCCGCGACCCTAATAGAGGATAAAGCGGGAGAGAATGAATGAATGAATGAATGAATGGATTAAAGTGTGTGTGTGTGTGTGTGTGTGTGTTCTGGTAATCATCACGTTGCGGGGACATTTGTCTGTTTACATAGTCATCTCATGAGGACCTCTTGCGGTGTGGGGACCAAAATTCTAGTCCCCAAACGGGAAACCATTTTAAATGATTAAAAAAGGTTTTCTGATAGTGCTTATGAAGTTTTAAGCTTTGGCCCATACTGCATGATTTTCTGTGTGTGTGTGTGTGTGTGTGGCGGAGTTCAGTTTCTTCCCCTATAGTTTATGAGTGGTGTTACATGTTACATAACTAAGTTGGACAGATATGGAGGAGCAAGGTTATGAATAATCTTAAAAGTTACCAGAAGAGTTTTGTAATCTAAGTGGAACTTCATGGGTAACCAGTGAAGCTGCTGCAAGACCAGAGTGATCATCAAAGAAAATATTTGTGCAGAGGATTAACAGGAAAACAAAAGGTAAGCACATTTATATACATATATAAATATATATATATATATATATATATATATATATAAAACTTACTTTTTAGTTAGATATACTTTCTTAGCAATACTTGTTGTTAGGATTAATAAATAAATACCTAAATAATGCAATTTCTCAATTTATCCAAAGCTTCAGGTATGGGACATTTATTTTGAAACCGCGTGCAATTTAACGCCGTCATTAGTGCTAACAGATCGCCTTCAGGTGTAGAGACAGGGGTAGTTGTTAAATCGGCCATAAATCGGGCATTCACCATAAGAAACTGTAATGTCGGTGTGTGAAAGGTCCCCCTGTGGAACTGTAATGTGTGAGAAAGGTCCCCCTGAAAGTGTTATTATTCCAGAGGTGAGAACACAGTTTTTTTTCTGAGCAGGATGAAATCTTTCATTATTCTTAAAATACTATTTTCATGGATTAAACTATGATGTAAATTGTTATATTGCTTTATTTACAGATTGTGACAGAGTATCAAGAAGAATTAGACATTCCTGTACCAAGACTGAGGAGGACTAAAAGTATCATAGTAAGTGCTTAACTAAGCATATAAACATAATTGTAGCTAGTAAGTATCATATAAAATTTATCATATAAAATGTTGTTGTTTTTTTTTATTTATTTATTTTTTTTTATTATTATTATCTTATATTTAGATGAAAGACACAAACCTTGAAGATTCTGGTGAACTATTTGATTCTACATCAGAGAGTGCAGATGATCACACTCCAGATACCTCCAGTGATGGCGAAGGTGATGCTAGCCTTGAACTAAACCTGTCAGCAAAACGTAAGCAAAATGTGGATGTCTCTGGCTTGGGGAATTCCCCGGTTTTCAATGCTACATCAGACAGAATCACCATTGACCAGCACAGCTGTACATCTGAAGCAGAAGAGCCCAGTTCAAGTCAGAACATAACTGACCGCATAGTTGTTAGTGCAAGCAAAAGGATGGGTGGACAAAGAGTGTATGACAAGAAACATTATTGCTTGTATTGCTCTAAACCTTATTCTAAGATGGCAAGACATCTTCAACGTGTTCATGAGAATGAATTTGATGTGTCCAAAGCTCTAAGCTTTCCGAAGGCTTCCAAGGAAAGAAAGAACCTGCTAGATTATATTCGCAACAGAGGAAACTATGCCCACAATGCCGCTGTTATGCAGTCTGGAAAGGGGAAACTTGTTCCATTTAAACGCCCACGTGAAGAAGCACAGGGAAATGATTTCATGCACTGTGCATATTGTCAAGCACTATTTAGAAGAAAGTTCCTGTGGCGACACGTGCGTAACTGTCAACTTAGGCCTGGATCGGTTGGCCCCAAACCTGGAAAAAACCGTGTTCAGTCTTTGTGTACGTTCACTGGGCCTGTGCCTTCACATGTCAGTAAAGAACTATGGGGAGTAATCAGTGCAATGAATCCTGACCCAGTCACAAGTTTAATAAAAAATGACCTAGTCATTATTAATGTTGGGCAACACTTGCTGAACAAAGGTGGGAGATCAGCTAAGAATCAACAGCATGTGCGAGAGAAGATGCGAGAAATGGGAAGGCTTATTCACAATGCCAGAAAAGCCACCAGCTTGAAAAAAATGGAAGATCTCATTAATCCTAACAAGTACATGGAGGTGATCCAAGCTGTTAAGATTACATGTGGGTATGACTATCAAACCAACACGTTTTTGACCCCATCATTAGCAACCAAACTTGGGAACACTCTGGTTAAAGTAAGCAAACTCTTAAAAGCTCAGGGTTTAATCTCAAACAACACTGAACTTGTGAAGAATGCAAATGAGTTTCAAGAGATCCATCAGGAAAAGTGGAATGAGCTGATCTCTGCTACAGCATTGAGGAACATTAGGGAAGCAAAGTGGAATGTACCTACTCTCATGCCTTTTACCGAAGATGTCCAAAAAATGCATGCATATCTTAGTCGAATGCAAGATGAGTTTTTCAATTTACTCACTGAAAATCCCTCTGCCAAAGCCTGGACGGATCTCGCGAAGGTATGCCTGGCACAGATCATTCTGTTTAATCGACGCAGGGAAGGAGAGGTTTCTAGCATGCCTTTAGCTGCATTTTTATCAAGAGACACTTCTGATCACCATGAGGATGTGGACTGGGCACTCTCTGAAGTGGAAAAAAAACTCTGTAGACACTTCTCAAGGGTTGTCATCAGGGGAAAGCGTGGTCGCCCGGTTCCAATTCTGCTGACTTCAAAAATGCAGCATGCATTAGAACTGCTTGTTAAGCAGAGAGAAACTTGTGGGGTTCAAGAAGACAACAGCTATATGTTTGCAAGACCAGAAGCCATGACACATTTCCGAGGATCAGACTGCCTTCGCAACGTTGCAAAGATGTGTGGTGCAAAATGTCCTGGGTCTCTGACATCTACCAGATTAAGAAAGCATGCTGCTACTCTTTCAACTGTGCTAAATATGACAGACACCGAGATGGACCAGCTGGCTAATTTTCTTGGACATGATATAAGGATCCATCGAGAGTTCTATCGACTGCCTGAGAAGACCCTTCAACTCGCCAAAATTAGCAAAGTTCTAATGGCGCTTGAGCAAGGAAGATTAGCTGAGTTTCATGGCAAGAACTTGGATGAAATTGGGCTAGATCCTGATGGTGTGACATTTTAACTTTCTTACTTTTTTACTATACATTTCTTTTTGTTTGATCGCATAGTTAAGCTGTAATTTGTTTGACTTCCATAGAAAGAGCTGTGGACAGTGATGAAGAGCACAGGAGCATACAGGAGGGAAGCTGTTCACCTGCAGTTAGTGGTATGTCAGTAAATTGCTGTTAAAAGACTATAGTTTTCCCTTATTGTAATAAATTTACTTTCATGTATTTGTTGAGCTCCTAATGTACAATAAGAACTTTATTGATCTCTATTTTTTCAATAATTTTCCACAGAGCGATCGGCAGAAATGACACTTTCTTCTAGCTTGAGCAATGAAATGCTGTCACCACAGCCCAAACAACGCAAACAGTCATCAGACAATGAGATGTCATCAGAAGTTAGTGCTATAAGGCCTTCCTTCAAAGGTGATCTTATTTTTCATTTCTACTTCCTACTGTATGTCAGTGATGATTGTCTTTTGTTTCTTAAGAAATGTTCAGACAATGTAATACTTCAGCTTATACACATTTCAATTTCAAATGTATTTTTCTGACCACTTTAAGGTAATGCTACCAAGAAGAAGAAAACACCCTGGAAGCAGACGGAGGTGCAAGCTGTGGAAAGGCACATGAGTAGATTCATCACCTCATGTATTGTACCAGCAAAGCACAACTGTGAGAGGTGTTTAAGAGCTGAACCAGAAGTTCTTAAGAACCGGGACTGGAAGAATGTAAAATATTATGTTTATAATAGAATAACAGCTTATAAAAGAAAATTGCAACATAAATAACATGTGAAATAAAATAAAAAAAAATCCATTGTTATACTAAGTGAACAAGTGTTCGATTTTTTTCTGTTGTTGTTGTTGTTGTTGTTGTTGAACTGAGTTGAGTTTTATCCTATTACCTGCTGTGGTATGCATTCCCCATTAGCCATGTTTATTAGATTTTTCACGAGTCCCCATATATGACGAGCAAGACATTACTTCGTCTTTTGGGATGTTTAAAGGCGTGTATAAGCTAACGGAACATTGGTTATTGTGCCTGATTTTTTTTGAACCTCTAAAACCTTTAGAAAGGGTGGTCCCCGCAGTTGATGATCAGAATGTTGGTCCCCGATAAACATGAAAACCAGTATGTGTGTGTGTGTGTGTGTGTGTGTGTTCTCTCTTTATTACGTCACCGCTGTGGGCGTGTCTAAAGGCAGAATGGCGGCCTCGGCGGGTGACGGCGCTGTTAAAGCGGGCGGCTCAGGCGATGAAGCGTTCATGACTTTTTATACCGAGGTTCGTGTTTTAAATGGAATTCTCTCTGAATCTCAGTCTCTGTCTCTGATTTTAAAACAAACGGCGGGTTTGTTTTTTATTTTGTCTGAAGCAGAAGCGAACTCCTCATTCGAATCATCCGTGTAGCTGTTATGCTAACGTTAGCGTCGCGGTCTGAGGGCTTTCATCTTTAACCTTATTATTAATTCTAATCTTCTGTTTCATTTAGACTTCAAAGAGACTTATTCCACTCTTTTAGTAGTTTTGTTATTGTTTAATTATTATGAAGTGTACGTTTATTAATGACGGTGGGACTCGATTTTAAAATTGCTTTATTGTTTAGTTAAATCCGATGAACGCTTTTTATTTTTATTTATTATTTTTAACAGCTAAGGTTTTGGAACCTTTATTATTAGCGTGTTTTTAATATCCACACAACTTTTCCCTTTAATAATCATACAGACACCAGACACTTTATTACACACACACGTGTGTGTGTGTGTGTGTGTGTGTGTATATATATATATATATATATATATATATATATATATATATATATATAATGTGCTATATGATATATTTTTTTCATATATTCCAGAGTTTGTCATAAGCAGAAGAAACAGTAGTTATTGTTTTATGAAATTCTTTTTCTGCACAAACAACCAGACAACAAGTATTAAACATTAAAAGAATGTTTAAGAATATAAAGTACACTAAAATAAATATTACTCAGTATACATAAATATACGTGTTTTATACAGTGTTTGTGTGTGTGTGTGTATATGTACATGTACATATATTCATTCATTCATTCTCTCCCGCTTTATCCTATATTAGGGTCGCAGTGGGGTTCCCCATGCCTATCCAGGGGAGAATGTCTCGGGCGCTGGGCAGATACACCCAGGACAGGGCGCCAATCCATCGCTGGGCACACACTCACTCACACAGACACACTATATGGGGCAATTTGGAGAACTTGATCCATGTTTTTGGACTGTGGGCGGAAACCGGAGAACCCGGAGGAAACCACGCAAACACGGGGAGAACATGGAAACTCCACCCAGATGGGGATTTGAACCGGGAATCCCTAGAGCTGAGAGGAGAACATGTTAAACACTATGCCACCGTGCCGCATATATATATATATATATATATATATATATATATATATATACACACACACACACACACAAAATATATACTTTGTATATATATATATATATATATATATATATATATATATATATATATATATATATATATATATAATATATATATACTTTGACTTCAGTTTAATACTCTGCTGCACAAAATTTACGTGAACCACGTGCTCGTTTTGATCACACATGCAACTGTTCAGTGTTTTAATTGATTGATTGATACATATCGACATTTTCTTTACTTTATTAATTGTTCTGATTAATTGTTAATATTCAACAATATTAATTGTTCATGTTCCTCAGCTATTCCTGTTTGTTTTTTTTCCTCCATCATGATATTATTAATTTCTCCTCCTGCAGGTGAAGCAGATTGAGAAACGCGACTCTGTATTAACCCCCAAACAGCAGATCGATCGCCTGCTGCGCCCGGGTTCCACCTATTTCAATCTCAACCCTTTTGAGGTGACTCTTATTGCCTGTTGTGAAGTGAATGATCTGGAAGTTAAACGTTTGCTTGTCGTGTGGCCTCGTCCACGTTCCTGCTTTAAGAAGTTTGTCTGCCGTAGGTTCTACAAATTGACCCCGAGGCCACAGATGACGAGCTAAAGAAAAGGTTTCGACAGGTAGGCGCCCGTTCCGTCGCCCTCAGTTAAACGCTTTCGAAAGTTTACCTGCACATCTGAAATCAGGGTTCTGTTTGTTCTCATAGTTGTCCATTTTGGTGCATCCGGACAAGAACCAGGACGATGCAGAGCGAGCGCAGCAGGCTTTTGAAGGTGAGGCTTGAGTCATCTCTGGATAAATAACATGTCTGAATGTGATTGTTGGCACCTGAACATGTTAATGAAGCGACGTTCCTGTGTGTTCCAGCTGTTGATAAGGCCTATAAGTTTCTCCTGGAACCGGAGCAGAAGAAGAGAGCTCTGGACGTGATCCACGCTGGAAAAGAATACGTCGAGCACAACGTGAGGCTCTTGCACAGCGCTGGTCATATGTTCTAATGGTGGCGTCATGTCAACATGTTCATACACTTAACACACATGATCAGATGTCTGTACACTTCTCTGTACGTGAACAGATGTGCTCTGACTGTAACTGTTCCTTTAGCTGAAGTTTTTAGGGTGCTCCTCATATGTTCTGCCACTGATGGGAACATGTTCCATGTTGTTTAATTGTGGTGAAATGCTGCCACCTGCTGGCACTTTTAATACATGACTCACATTAAAACTGTAGTTTTAAAAGTTCCATCATTTATTCATTCATTCATTCATTCATTCATTATTTTCTTCTTTATCCTCTATTAGGGGCGCAGGGGGCGGGTTCCTCAGGCCCATCCAGGGGAGAACGTTTCGGGCGCTGGGCAGATAGACCCAGGACAGGGCGCCAATCTATCGCTGGGCACACACTCACTCACACACACACTCTATATGGGGCAATCTAGAGAACTCAATTGGCTTGATCCATGTTTTTGGACTGTGGGAGGAAACCGGAGAACCCGGAGGAAACCCACGCGGACACGGGGAGAACATGGAAACTCCACCCAGATAGGGATTCGAACCGGGAATCCCTAGTGCTGAGAGGAGAACGTGCTAAACCACTAAGCCCCCGTGCCGCCCCCTAGTTCCATCATTTACCTCTGTAATTTTATTCATTGTGTATTAAACCCTCATTCATCTTCCCACATTCACTGGTTTTATATTGATGTCAATAATTAAGCTGGGATGAGTCGCTTTGGGTAAAATCGTCTGCCAAATAACCTCTAATCTAATCCCAAAACCGAGACGACCGAACTCACATCAACTCCCTCATTCTAATAAAGAAGCTGTGATATTTGTACACTTGATTAGTGATGGTGATAATCGCAGGTGTTGATTCATGTATGTGGTGTTGATCATCTGTTGGTGTGTTGTGTTTACAGATGGCTCAGAAGAAAAAGCAGCTGAAGAAGGACGGGATGTGCACAGTAGTAGAGGAAGATGATCCTGAAATGGTAAATGATGTTGATGCAGTCATTGTACGTCTGTGTTTAATTTCTGAGACTTCATTTTTTTAATAACGTAAATAAAGTAATAAATAAAGTAATTTAATAAAGTAATTTTTTTAATAACGCTCAGCGTAAAGCAGGGGCTCTTAATTTTGTGACTTGGACCCTTTTTTTTTTTTACTGGGTTCTAATCCTGTAGTTTATTAGAAGCCCTGTCTCCGGTGGTCCTGCAGCTGAGTGCAGTTACTGTATTATATGTTTGCCGTTGGTTCTTTTTAATGAGCTTTTAGTCGATCAGGTTACGGACGCGTGAGCCGTATTTCATTGTGCTTGTTCGGTGCTCGATCTGAACGCGGTTCTCGTTGTTTTAGTTCAGACAAGCCGTCTACAAACAGACCATGAAGCTCTTTGCTGAGCTGGAGATTAAGAGAAAGGAGCGAGAAGCGAAGGATATGCACGAGAGGTGAGCGCTCACATGGGTGACCCCTGACCTAATGGAACAGGGATTCAACCTGCAGTGAGAAAAACATGATGGTGGGTCATCTGCTGAATGTGTGTGTCAATGTGCCAAACATGGTTCCCTTGCGCGGCACGGTGGCTTAGTGGTTGGCATGTTCTCCTCTCAGCGTTAGGGATTCCCGGTTCGAATCCCCATCTGGGTGGAGTTTCCATGTTCTCCCCGTATCTGCGTGGGTTTCCTCCGGGTTCTCCGGTTTCCTCCCACAGTCCAAAAACATGGATCAAGGTCAATTGAGTTTTGCCCCAAATTGCCCCATATAGAGTGTGTCTGTGTGAGTGAGTGTGTGTCCAGCGATGGATTGGCACCCTGTCCTGGGTGTATCTGCCCAGCGCCCGGGATGTTCTCCCCTGGATGGGCATGGGGAACCCCACCGCGGCCCTAATAGAGGATAAAACGGGAGATAATGAATAAATGAATGAATAAATAATGTGAAGAGTGTGATTTTAGTGGTTCTCCTCTCAGCGCTAGGGATTCCCGGTTCGAATCCCAATCTGGGTGGAGTTTCCATGTTCTCCCCGTGTCCGTGTGGGTTTCCTCCGGGATCTCCGGTTTCCTCCCACAGTCCAAAAACATGGATCAAGTCAATTGAATTCTCCAAATTGCCCCATATAGAGTGTGTCTGTGTGAGTGAGTGTGTGCCCAGCGATGGATTGGCGTCCTGTCCTGGGTCTATCTGCCCAGCGCCCGAGATGTTCTCCCCTGGATGGGCATGGGGAACCCCATTGCGACCCTAATAGAGGATAAAGTGGGAGATAATGAATGAATGAATGGTTCCCTCGCATCACACATGGTTATACTGAACTGAATTTCAGTTCTCAGAACTATCAGCAGCTCTGCCCAAAACTGTAGATTAGATCGTTGACTGCGGACGTCTGACTGTTTCTGTCCAATCTCAGAAAACGACAGCGAGAAGAAGAGATCGAGACGCAAGAGCGAGCGAAACGGGAGAAAGAGTGGCAGAAGAACTTTGAGGTACGTCCCATAGAGGGTGCTGTGAGCATCGTTATTTGATATTTAAATGGTGTCTTTATGTAAATATCACATGCTCATTGTAAATAAAGATGTAATCAGTCCAGAAGGAAAGAATCCCAACAGACTCACCCCGTTTCCTCGTCTTTCAGGAGTCGCGAGACGGACGGGTGGACAGCTGGAGAACCTTCCAATCTAAAGGCAAGAAGAGTAAAGAGAAGAAGAACCGCTCGTTCCTCAAACCCCCCAAAGTTAAAATGGAGCAGAGAGATTAACCCTGTCCCTGTGACTCACTGACTATGACCCTCTCAGTCCACACGAGGGCGCCATGTGACAGCTTTTCTTTCCATCCTCAGCCCGTTTGGTTGTGTGTGAGAGTGTGTGTGTGTGAGAGGCTTCATCACTGTAAACATCAGAGTCGTTCCTTCAGGTTCTAAAGAAGATTGTGTTTTTTTTAAATGTACATATTTGTGACGTTTATTGCGCATGAACGGATTTGTCTTCTCCCCGGACGTTACCTGAAATTAAAACATTTGTAGCCGAGAGTGAAATGAAATGTGAATTTTTTTTTTTTTTCTCTCATCAGCGCAGTTTAGAAGTTTTTCTTTAATGTGTGTGTGTGTGTGTGTGTTTCATTAACATCTGTTTCCAATGAGGCTACATATAAAACAGTCACACACACATTAAAGCAGAGCGAGTGGAGTGTGTAAGTTTACACACTGAAGTCTAACAAGAAAAAATATTAAAACTTTTTTAAAAAACGTAAACGATTTTTTTTTTCATTTACAAGTTTAAAATTGGTCATTTGTTAATTTATTTATATATATTTTTTATTTTAACGTTCATTTTAACATTCGAATATATGAATGACCGTTCTTTTTTATTCTAAATCTATGAAAGTTTAGATTTTTTTTCTTAAGTAAACGACAAAATGACAGCATTTACGTTTACATTTAGTCATTCAGCAGACGCTTTTATCCAAAGCGATTTACAAATGAGAACACCACAAGTCAGAAGCCATGGAGAAAACCAACTATACTGTAAATTCATCAATCCTGATTGTTATTCGATGCTGCGCCGCCCCCCCCCCCCCCCCCTTTCTTATTTTTTAAATTTTTTTACAACAGGTATTTGTTAGAGATGCGTCTTAAGTAGTTTCTTAAAACTGTTTAGTGCAGTAACGTTAAATAGATTATTCAGGAGATGTTTTTTTTTTTTTTCAATCTGTGATTAAATAATCTGAAATCTGTTCGTATGAAATATTAATCGTTAGTGTTTTTGTTTTAAATGTAAAAGTACTTATTAGAAGAAATGTTTCAAGATTTAATTCAAACATTTATCATAGATTATAATGTCGGCTGATTAGTAATTTGTTGATAATTAGTTTCTGTAACATAAGTCTCTTCCTGAACTAATTGCTAGAGAAAATCTAGGTATTGAAGGAATTTTGGTTATTGATCAGTCTTTATTTCAAGCATCATGAAATATCTGGAGCCTCTAATGAAGCAGAACTCAGTTCTGTATGAAAACTGCAGGTGCATTGTGGGAAGGAGGTAAAGTCTGTAGACTTTGCATGAAGATCAGATGCTTCAGTGCTCTGGGAGTGTTTATAGCACTGTGACTTTAAGCCTTCATGACTGAGAGCTGCTGTTACAGTAACTTTACACACAGCTACCATGAAGATCATCATCATCTTCATCTCTACACTCATCCTCTACATTCAAGGTCAGAGACTCTGTCACACTTTAATATCAGATTTCAGAGGAAATATTTCAACAGGCTTTTTATTCTCAATCTAATATTTCTGTATTTGATGTTTCAGGATCCAGAGGTCAGGTCACAGTGACCCAGACTCCTGAAGAGAAATCTGTTCTTCCAGGAGGAACCGTCAGCATCAAATGTAGAACCAGTACTGCTACATCTCAACACAGCTCATATGGACACCGCTTGTTCTGGTTTCAGCAGAAACCTGGAGAACCTCCTAAACTCCTGATTAAATATGTAAATACATTAATATCAGGAGTTCCAGCTCGTTTCAGTGGCAGTGGATCTGGATCTGATTTCACTCTGACCATCAGTGGAGTCCAGACTGAAGATGCAGCAGATTATTACTGTCAGGGTCACTGTGAGGTTTCTGGTTACTGGTTCTCACAGTGATAGATGGTGGAACAAAAAGCTCAGTCAGTCTGATACAGAGACTCTGCACTGCTGCAGCTGGGTTTAATGATGTGATGCAGCACAGTGAAGAGGAACCAGATCACAATCACTCTTAATGTCTATATACATACACTACCAGAGTCTCAAGATCAACACAGCAGCACTAATTACCTCTCAGCACATTATTGGAGTTCAGCAGGGACGCTCTGAACAATCCAGATTCTCTCTATCCTTTGGATTTTTTTTTTTAGAATTTTTTTTTTTCTGGGCTCATAAAAAGATGATTTGTATTATTTAATAAAATTTCAACGTTCATTAAAATAAGAACAATGAAGATAATTATGATATAATTTAATATTTATTTATTTTAATATAATTCTCCATGTGAAAGATTCTCGGAGTAATCTCAGAGAGATCAAGGTCCAATATTTTTCACAGATGTTTTTATAAAGTTAGTAAAGTTCTCGCTGGTCGTTGGTTTTCAGAACAGAAGAATGAGGACTCTGACTTTGGAATGAGTCTTTTATTGGAAGCTGTTGGTTTTAACAATAAGGCCACATCTAAACCAGTCAGACAGTTAAAGCAAAGTGAGCAGAGTGTGTGAGTTCACAGCTCTACACACTGATCTGGAATCAGTTTCTTAACCAGGGTGGGTTGGTTCTCCCTGCTGGCCTCACAGGTCAGTTCCTTGTTCCTCCAGAGCTGCTGGTCCAGAGTCAGCGTGCTGCTCCAGCTGTACAGACCATCGGGGAGCCGAAGTGCAGCGCTGTGGCTCTCAGCATCAGTCCAGCTGTTTCCATCCACCTTCCAGCTCAGCTTCCAGTCTGAGGGAAAGCCCTTCTGAGCCACACACAGGAACGTGACTTTACCCTGCTGCTCCTGCTGCTCACCAGTGGGGGGCAGCACTGTCAGGGTGGGCCTGCTATCACCTACAAGATGCACACACAGAGTTCAGACTGATCCTCAGAGCAGTGAAGGAGAACCCACAGCTAACGGTCAGCTCCGTTTCATCTTTCACTTCTCCTTTAATCTACAGAGTGAAGTTCAGCTCAGTGATGCAGCACAAACCTCCACCTAACCCACTTCAAACCTTTCACATCCAAACCATTATTCAATTCATTTATTGATCTTTTTTATTAAAGACTGAGATTTAGAGTTTCATGTTAAAATTCGGTTTTAATTCTGTTTTATAACTAAAACAACTGTAAACATAAACTAATAGATATCCTAATTACATTCATTATAAATCTAACATATTTATATAAAAAACGATTTTAAAAACCTTACTTCTGTTTTGTTACATCTGAAAATCTCAAAGTTGATTATTGTTTTACTTTTATATAATTTATTACATTCTTTTAACATTTAAATCAAGATATGCTCTGATAAATTTAAAGTCTTTGTGACGTTAGAATATAATTTATAAAGTCCATATTTTCATAAATCTCTAAAACATTTAGTTTGATGAAATTTCAGTTTGACAAAATAACAAAATGATAATAAAAAAATCATGGGATTACATGAGCTCAAGTCTCTTCATGTATTAAATATAAAGTAATATTTATTAAAAATCATTTCTATAAAATCAAGCTTTTAGTTCATAATTAACAAAATAAAAAATATACTAAAATTTGTACAGAATTAATTTATTATATTGATATTATATTATATTAAAAATTTATTATAGTGAACTTTTAATATATATTTTTTTATTTTAATATTTTTTGTTAAAGAACTTGATCATTAAAAAGGTGATTTACAGTTTGATGTTAAACTTAAATGAAAAAAAAATATCATCAATATTAATAACAAACTTAAGATATTTAAAGTCATAAATATTTTAATTACACATTTAATTAAAAACTAAGGACTTTATTGTTTGATTTTACATTCTTTTAAAATTAAATAAAAATATAAACAGCTAAATTAAAAGTACTTGTTTTAGTTTAAAATATAAAAGTTATTTAAAAAGTTATATTTTAAAATCAGATTTTTTCTAATAAATGGCAAAATTACGACAATCAGGAATTAAATATTAATCATTGATCTTTTTGATTTATTGTAATTATTAATTAACTAAAAAGATTAAACTAACATTTTAAAAGTTTAATTGAACTTTTTAACTAAAGAGATTAGTATTTTAACACAAATGCTTTAAGATTTAATCTGAACATTTATTATAGATTTTAAACTCTGCTGTTCAGTAATTTGTTAAAATCTTTATTAATTATAAGATCTGATGACTTACGTCCCACAGACAGTTTGGTTCCTCCACCAAAAGTCCACCACAGTGATACAGACTGATTTAGAGACCGTACAAAAACCTGCTGCTCTGAACTCCTGCTGCTCTCTCCACCCATTTAAACCTCTTTAAACTCATTTCAGTAAATATTGATCATTATAACTCATAATTATTGTAGAAACATTATTATAAGTTTAAATCACGTTCATTAAATTTATATTTCATTAAAACTGAAAACAGAATTAAAGATAAATTTGGAAAAAACCTTAAACATAATCATCTAAAACTTCAATAATAAATTTATTAAAATAAAGTCTGATGTTAGAGTTTTTTTAATAAATGAAACTGATTTAAATCTTTAACAGTAAAATATATTTCATAAAATATGAATGAAAATGTATTAAAAACCTCATCATTTAACTTCCTCAATAAAATAAATCAGTGTTATTAAATAATCTAAACTTATTTTATTGAATATTTATTTAAAGATGACTTACGTCCCACAGACAGTTTGGTTCCTCCACCAAAAGTCCTCCACAGTGATACAGACTGATTTAGAGACCGTACAAAAACCTGCTGCTCTGAACTCCTGCTGCTCTCTCCACCCATTTAAACCTCTTTAAACTCATCCACTAAAAGAAATCAAACTTTCTGATTTAAGATGTTGATCAGTTAAAGTTCATATTAATGATAAATTAAAGGATTTCTTTCAGGATTCATTAATACATTTGGACATTTAACAGAAACTTTTATCCAAAGGTGACGGTCAGCTACAGGTTTATATTAATTCATAATATTTATTTCAGGTTCAAATAAATAATATAACAAAAACAGAAATTATTAACTAATTATGAAAGTAAAATGAATTTAGTATTATCAGAATAACAGGTGCATTGTGGGAAGGAGGTAAAGTCTGTAGACTTTGCATGAAGATCAGATGCTTCAGTGCTCTGGGAGTGTTTATAGCACTGTGACTTTAAGCCTTCATGACTGAGAGCTGCTGTTACAGTAACTTTACACACAGCTACCATGAAGATCATCATCATCTTCATCTCTACACTCATCCTCTACATTCAAGGTCAGAGACTCTGTCACACTTTAATATCAGATTTCAGAGGAAATATTTCAACATGCTTTTTATTCTCAATCTAATATTTCTGTATTTGATGTTTCAGGATCCAGAGGTCAGGTCACAGTGACCCAGACTCCTGAAGAGAAATCGGTTCTTCCAGGAGGAACCATCAGCATCAATTGTAGAACCAGTCCTGCTGTGTATAGTGACAGTAATGGTCACTACTTACACTGGTATCAGCAGAAACCTGGAGAACCTCCTAAAGTTATGATTTATCGGGCAAATGAGCTTCAGTCAGGATTTCCAGCTCGTTTCAGTGGCAGTGGATCTGGATCTGATTTCACTCTGACCATCAGTGGAGTCCAGACTGAAGATGCTGCAGATTATTACTGTCAGAGTGTTCACTGTCCGAGTAGCTGTGTGTTCCACAGTGATAGATGGTGTAACAAAAAGCTCAGTCAGTCTGATACAGAGACTCTGCACTGCTGCAGCTGGGTTTAATGATGTGATGCAGCACAGTGAAGAGGAACCAGATCACAATCACTCTTAATGTCTATATACATACACTACCAGAGTCTCAAGATCAACACAGCAGCACTAATTACCTCTCAGCACATTATTGGAGTTCAGCAGGGACGCTGAATCATTAATTAAGGTTTTATTAATCTACAACATTATGTCATTTGTAGTAAACACACCTACTGGCCACTTTATTAGCTTCACCTCCTTATACATCAACTGAATGTCCACATTTT
Source organism: Corydoras sp. C115 (assembly GCA_019802505.1). Lineage (NCBI taxonomy): Eukaryota > Metazoa > Chordata > Actinopteri > Siluriformes > Callichthyidae > Corydoras > Corydoras sp. C115. Next base: position 582,698 of record JAFMOC010000322.1, on the reverse strand, counting down.
CAGCTCCAATTAACATAATAATGAACTTTTGTAGTTCTATAGTTACAGATTGTAGTCCATCTGTTCGGTCGAGTTTGTTTGAATCAGTAGATAAAATAAAGATCAACCATAGAAGCACTAAAGACTTTCAGAGAACCGTTCTGATGCTGCTGCTCTGATGATGGAGTGATCTGTAGGTGTGCTCATTAAAGGTGATTAAAGTGATTAAGGCTGCACTCTGATCTCTTGGTTTAATCTGCTGAGTGACTGAATGAGAAGTGAAACTGATCCTCAGCACTCAGTGAAAATAGAGAAGCAGTTGGACCGAGAGTCCGATTTACATGAGCAGCACCGAGGACCAGAATAGATCAGGACTTTCCTCCAGATGTTCATCTTCCTCCATCTGAACTCAGTGAAGCAGATCACACGATGCTGCCCTCACCCTGCCGCTGCACCGACCACGCCCAATAAAGCACACGTCAGCTTCCTTCAACCTTTATTTCAGCACAGCTACATGACTACAAGCCTTTAGACAATGCTGCATCAGCATTTGGAGCTCCAGTGGAACATCTACGGAGCTTCACAGTGATTCTTTGTGAGCGAGACTTTGTCTGTGACGTCAACATGGGAGAACGCACATTCAACGCGTTCGGCTTCATCCCAGTCGGCTTTGCTGAGGGTCAGGATGCTGCTGCGGCTGTACAGGCTGCTGTCCTTCTGCACTTCTGCGCTGCTCTGAACCCCCTCCTTCATCTGCCTGCCGTCCACCGTCCAGCTCAGCTGCGCCCCTTGTGGAGAATAATCAGAGAGCAGGCAGAGCACCGAGGCCGAGCCCTCGGAGATCTGCAGAGAGGATGGAGGGAGCAGAGAGACCGAGGGCTTCACCGTGGGACCACCTGGAGAACATACCAATCAACAGTACACGCACTGAGTCAATGAATAAATCAATCAGATCTGCAGAAATTCCCCATCAGCTCAAACCCCTCACTTTATTCCCATCATACTGCACTTTGTCCCAAAGAAATGATTTTTAGTTCTTATGATCACATCTGTGATTAAAACTTTACGATTTATAATCAATAAAATATCAGATTTCATTTACTTTAATGTTCTACAGAAAAATAAATCATTTAGAAACTGAACATTCACAGCATTTCTAACAACATACACATTTATACTTTATTCAAAATGAATGCTAATTAAATTACGGTCCGTAAGGAACTTTTAACTTTTATAAAATATATATTCTATTAAAAATGCATTTCAAATAAAATCAGGTTTATTGATCACATGTGTAGATATACATCAGCAGTGAAATTCTTACCCGACATCTCCACATAAAGTTAAAATAGAATAAAATATAGAATAAAAATAGAATTTGGTAAAGTTTTTACTAAACTCTGTATTTTTATTTTAAAATATTATAATATAATATAATTCTTTAAAAAAAAATTTATTTTATTATTTTTTTTTTTTAAAGTTTGCAGATTTTTATTTCCGTTTGTTCTGAAAATGATGAAAGAAAAAAAAAACATCAAAATAATAAATGATTTAAATCCTGGAACTTTTTATTGTTGCTTTTGTTCTTAAAGATCAAACAGAACGTCAGACTCTGAACTTTACATCTTTTAGAACTTTACATTTCTTTCTATTAAAATGCAGCTAAAATAAAGTTCTGTGTGTTTTTTCTCCTTAAAGTCATTTAGTAAATGATTAAAGGTGAGATTCAGAAATAAAACCACTTACCTCTCACAGTGACTTTGGTTCCTCCACCAAAAGTGTACCACAGTGATCGGTTCCTGTAAACTGGTCGTACAAAAACCTTCTGCTCATCACGGAGACGAGCCTCCCTTCATCCTGCCGTCTCGAACACGAGCTTCACTTCATTCTGAGTGGCTTCAGTACGAATGACGGGGTTTCTTTAAGAGTTCAGCTTTGATTCGCTTTAAAGTCTCACTTTTAATGGAATTGTATTTTAGTAAATAATAATAATAATAATAATAATGATTCAAACTGAATCCCAATATATTGATGACAGAGGAAGTGCGTACTGAGTGATTCTGATCTTTCCAACAGAACTGAAGGATTTATTCTCGTCACATCTTTTTCTCTAAAGAAATATTTCATTTCTATTCATTTAAAATAAATCTGTTACATTTTTTTATTAATAAAAGTTTTAATATTGATCTCTGAATTTTCAGAATAAAAGTGTTTAAGACTCTGAATCTGATCACAGAACCAAAGTTCAGCCAATAATCCAGTTGTTTAATCAGCGTTACAGTAATTACAGTGAATGTGTTAATGAGTTGATGTTTACAGAAGGTTTTGCATGAAGATCAGATGCTTCAGTGCTCTGGGAGTGTTTATAGCACTGTGACTTTAAGCCTTCATGACTGAGAGCTGCTGTTACAGTAACTTTACACACAGCTACCATGAAGATCATCATCATCTTCATCTCTACACTCATCCTCTACATTCAAGGTCAGAGACTCTGTCACACTTTAATATCAGATTTCAGAGGAAATATTTCAACATGCTTTTTATTCTCAATCTAATATTTCTGTATTTGATGTTTCAGGATCCAGAGGTCAGGTCACAGTGACCCAGACTCCTGAAGAGAAATCTGTTCTTCCAGGAGGAACCGTCAGCATCAATTGTAGAACCAGTACTGCTGTGTATAGTGATGGTCATGGTCACTTCACTGGTATCAGCAGAAACCTGGAGAACCTCCTAAACTCCTGATTAAATTTGTAAATCAGTTAATATCAGGATTTCCAGCTCGTTTCAGTGGCAGTGGATCTGGATCTGATTTCACTCTGACCATCAGTGGAGTCCAGACTGAAGATGCTGCAGATTATTACTGTCTGAGTAATCATCTTATTAGTAACTGGGTGCTCCACAGTGATAGATGGTGGAACAAAAAGCTCAGTCAGTCTGATACAGAGACTCTGCACTGCTGCAGCTGGGTTTAATGATGTGATGCAGCACAGTGAAGAGGAACCAGATCACAATCACTCTTAATGTCTATATACATACACTACCAGAGTCTCAAGATCAACACAGCAGCACTAATTACCTCTCAGCACATTATTGGAGTTCAGCAGGGACGCTGACAGACGTCTGAACTACAGTCAGCATCTAGAACATCAAACTCATTTTTAGACTGAATTTTATTGAAATCTCTAGAAAATATTAAAGAAACAGAGACACAGACTGATCCTCAGAGCAGTGAAGGAGAACCCACAGCTAACGGTCAGCTCCCTTTCATCTTTCACTTCTCCTTTAATCTACAGAGTGAAGTTCAGCTCAGTGATGCAGCACAAACCTCCACCTAACCCACTTCAAACCTTTCACATCTCCACCTTCAGTCTCCAATACATTCAATACATCTATAATCAATAATCAATAACATTAAAATGAATGGGACTTTAAAAGAAGGTCAGATGTATTAATGTCACTTTAATGAAACGCTTAATTTATTCATAAATAAATGAATCAAAGTTAATGAATCTGTTTCGGGTCTCTGCAGGAGATTTTTAAACTGCATATCTGATCTAATGTTAAATAGTTTGAGTTTGTAACTGAACTTCATTTCTACTGAAAACAAACTTTATTTTAATTGATATTCTTAATGATTCAATTGAACAGATCTGAACATCAAAGGTGCAAAAGTCTGGAGATGAAATATGTTTATAATGTTAAATTTAAAACATTATATATTTATTCATTGTCTCCCGCTTTATTCTCTATTAGGGTCGCGGTGGGGTTCCCCATGCCCATCAGGTGGAGAATGTCTCGGGCGCTGGGCAGATAGACCCAGGACAGGGCGCCAATCCATCACTGGGCACACACTCACACACACAGACACACTCTATATGGGGCAATTTTGAGAATTCAAATTGACTTGATCCATGATTTTGGACTGTGGGAGGAAACCGGAGAACCCAGAAGAAACCCACGCAGACACAAGGCGAACATGGAAACTCCACCCAAATGGGGATTCGAACCGGGAATCCCTAGCGCTGAGAGGCGAACGTGCTAAACCACTAAGCCACCGTGCCGCCACATTATATATAATAAATATAATAATATATAATGATTATTTGGTTATCATAATCTTTAGTGAAACTGTGTATATAAATAAATCCATTAAATATCAGAATGAATTGAACTTTCTGTAATTCTGTGCAGATTGAATTAAGATTAGAAGATTCTATAGTTACTGCTCCTGGTTTTAACAACTTACACATTTATATTAAATTAAATAACAATAAATAATATAACAAAAACAGAAATTATTAACTAATTATGAAAGTAAAATTAATTTATTATTATCAGAATAACAGGTGCATTGTGGGAAGGAGGTAAAGTCTGTAGACTTTGCATGAAGATCAGATGCTTCAGTGCTCTGGGAGTGTTTATAGCACTGTGACTTTAAGCCTTCATGACTGAGAGCTGCTGTTACAGTAACTTTACACACAGCTACCATGAAGATCATCATCATCTTCATCTCTACACTCATCCTCTACATTCAAGGTCAGAGACTCTGTCACACTTTAATATCAGATTTCAGAGGAAATATTTCAACATGCTTTTTATTCTCAATCTAATATTTCTGTATTTGATGTTTCAGGATCCAGAGGTCAGGTCACAGTGACCCAGACTCCTGAAGAGAACTCTGTTCTTCCAGGAGGAACCGTCAGCATCAATTGTAGAACCAATCCTAATGTTGCTAACAACAACTACTTATTCTGGTACCAGCAAAAACCTGGAGAACCTCCTAAACTCCTGATTAAATATGTAAATGAGTTAATATCAGGATTTCCAGCTCGTTTCAGTGGCAGTGGATCTGGATCTGATTTCACTCTGACCATCAGTGGAGTCCAGACTGAAGATGCTGCAGATTATTACTGTCAGGGTTACTTTGATGTTTCTGGTTACTGGTTCCCACAGTGATAGATGGTGGAACAAAAACCTCAGTCAGTCTGATACAGAGACTCTGCACTGCTGCAGCTGGGTTTAATGATGTGATGCAGCACAGTGAAGAGGAACCAGATCACAATCACTCTTAACTAAAGACTGATCTACAGTCTAGCCATCATGAGACGGCGTCTCGACCACCAAAGTCAACGTGGAGGACCCTCCGTCCCTCATCATTCAGTATTAATCACAGCAGTGGACGGACGTCCTGATCCACCGTCTCCTTTATCCGAGTTTAGAACCTGCTGTAGTTCTTACTGTCAGAACACATTCACACACTCATTCATTCACTCTCACAAGCTTCTCTTTGGTTCTTATTTTATTCTACCTCGTGTTTGAGAGATCAGGAGGATTAAAGGACCTGGATTAAACTCATAGATAGAAGAACATTCAGGGAACGTCCACACAGACAGTAACTGGACCAGAGTCCTGACTTTAAGCCTGCAGGACCTTTTAGAACTTTACATTCTACATCACTCCTGATTTTATTCATTTAAACTGTTTTAATGTATTAATTAGTTTTCTATTAGTTTCTAATCTGATCATTTAAACTCGTTTCATTATTCACAGTTTAAAAGTCTTTAACAAACACATTGTGACGTCACAGCAGCTCCTCCTCCATAAAGATCAACCACAGACTGAACTTTAGTTCAGATTTATATCTTCTACCTTCAGCTGAAACATATCAAGTGTAATTAGACTGATGCATTCTGGGAAATGGAGTTTCTTTTCTATGAGAGATTTTACCAGCGTGTCTCGTTCGCCCCCTTCAGACTGAAAGTGGTACAAACTCCACACACTTCTATTTTAAATCTATAATAAAGTCGTTTTCATATTAAAGAACTTTTAATTAATTTAAACTGTAAATCTGTAATGATGTTTCATCTTTTTTCATAACAAAGAAAATGAAATGTTTCTAATCTTACTCAAGAATCACTTTTAATATTTTATCATTTAGGACTTTAATTAAATTAAATGATGTTTTTATAATTTAAGAAGCATAATGAAATATCTGGAGCCTCTAATGAAGCAGAACTCAGATCTGTATGAAAACTGCAGGTGCATTGTGGGAAGGAGGTAAAGTCTGTAGACTTTGCATGAAGATCAGATGCTTCAGTGCTCTGGGAGTGTTTATAGCACTGTGACTTTAAGCCTTCATGACTGAGAGCTGCTGTTACAGTAACTTTACACACAGCTACCATGAAGATCATCATCATCTTCATCTCTACACTCATCCTCTACATTCAAGGTCAGAGACTCTGTCACACTTTAATATCAGATTTCAGAGGAAATATTTCAACATGCTTTTTATTCTCAATCTAATATTTCTGTATTTGATGTTTCAGGATCCAGAGGTCAGGTCACAGTGACCCAGACTCCTGAAGAGAAATCTGTTCTTCCAGGAGGAACCGTCAGCATCAATTGTAGAACCAATCCTGCTGTGCATAGTAACAGTAATGGTCAGCACCTACACTGGTATCAGCAGAAACCTGGAGAACCTCCTAAACCCCTGATTAAACTTGCAAATCAGTTAATATCAGGAGTTCCAGCTCGTTTCAGTGGCAGTGGATCTGGATCTGATTTCACTCTGACCATCAGTGGAGTCCAGACTGAAGATGCTGCAGATTATTACTGTCAGGGTTACTTTGAAGTTTCTGGTTACTGGTTCTCACAGTGATAGATGGTGGAACAAAAAGCTCAGTCAGTCTGATACAGAGACTCTGCACTGCTGCAGCTGGTGTGTGAGAGAGTGCAGGTGCTGAGGTGGAGGACGTGATACGGCACAGTGACCTTCTGTAGAGAACGGAACCATCACAGTCTCTCATCTCACATTACCATGTCCAAAATCTGCTTATTTGCTCACTGCAATTGTTCTGTTCCTTCTCCGCATCATTTAATATTTCAGATTCCGTTTAGATCAGACGAGACGGACGGACGGACAGACTCTGGGGTTGTGCATTACTCGATGCCGTGGGTGGCATGGTGGTGCAGTGTTCATCACACTCATTCACATCACGAAGGTCCTGAGCTTCTCAAGCCGAGCAGACGACGGCATTATTGCGTGACCTTTGCATGTTCTCCCCATGTGTGGGTTTCCTCCGGGTTCATTGGATATTATTCCCATTTCAAAACATGCTAGCACAAAAACTAGCAAAACAAAACGGACCCAACGTATAAATATGTTTGTCAGTTCTGTAATATATTGGAGACCTATCCACCTTTAACCCTTTTGAGAGCTAGGATAGGCTCCAACTTCTGTTTTTATTTATTTATTTACTCGCTTAAAGTATTTTTCTGCCATTTTATCCGAAAGCTCTGTGTCAGCACTCGATTCTGTCCACTAGGTGGCGACATTGTATTGGCCTTCGTGACCAGACGGTGAAGAAACTACTGTGTACCTTAAAGTTTTGACTGTAAATCATTAAAGTTTTGACTGTAAATCATAAATCATAAAGTTAAACGTTAATTTAATATTTATATAATTTATAACAACAATCTACGCTTTATTTAACGAATTCATCTCACAGGATTAAATTTAACTGGATTATGTCTGTGTGAAGTCCCTTTTGATGAGATTTCCTTTTCAGACCTTTATTTACAGACTTTTAGTTTGTAATAAGATTAACGTGACCTTTAATAAAAACATTGGGTTTGACACAGTGACCAACACCAAATTTTTTACATTTTCACATTTTCAGTACAGTACAGTACATTTTCACAAAGCAGCTTTACAGAATGAAAAGCCTTTAAACCCCCAAAGAGCAAGCCGAAGCGACAGTGGCAAGAAAAAACTCACTGTTATAAGGCATGAGGTAATATCATATAAACACAGAGACCTGTATCTGAGAAGGTCTGGGGTGGAGGGTCATCCAGCCATTTGAAGTGAAAGCTAAACCACCGACGTCTGACCTAACACTTTACTTTATTTTATAACACTCAAACTTAATTTTAACTAAATACAAAGTTTAAAAGTTTAAAAATGACAGAAGGTTGCTCACTGATAACGCAAATATAAAAGATATTACAGATGAAGCACATGTGGCCCTGTTCTGGGGGGGGTGGGGGGGGTGGGGGGGGGAGTATGTAACCGAGTGCGTCTAAGTGTTGGGAGCAATGTTTTCTCCTTAAGCAGTTCTTTAAAAATGGGTTCAGTTGGCATTACATTAATCTGAGGACGCAGGAAGCCTCCGCCGCTCATGTGTTATACAAGAAACAAGATCACGGGTTTTAACGAAAGAAGGAACATTACGTTTAATAAAGCCACAGTGTTAAGCATCTAATAAAGAAACGTGCAGACACTTTGGTCCGTGATGAATAGTTTTGTTTTTTTTGGTTTATGAACCTTATGGCAGATTTCAAACCCACCATGTTCAGAGTCAGCAGCAGTTTTTTTTAGGAGGTTGCGCTCAAAGCAGCAGGTGCAGAAGGTTTTATGGATCCATTCCGCTCCTCTTTATTTTTACACATGTGGGTCAAACCTGCAGCATTATTATTTTCTGCTGCGCCGCTGCGCTGCCCCAGTTTGATCTGTAATAACCTCGGTTCCTTCTCTTTGTTAGAAACATGTTTTTAATGCACGAAGTTTCATCCACATCCAGAACAATGAGGATGAGGATGAGGATGAGGATGAGGAGACATGGCTACCAGAAAATGATCAGACTTAGTTACATTTTACATTTTGGTCATTTATTGGACATCCCTGGAGCCGTGAGGGTTAAGGGCCCACATTGGTAATTTAGTGGACCTGGCATTTGAAGCCACAACCTTCAGATTGATAGCCCAACGCCCTAACCACTGAGCTACCACACCCTCGTTAGGTTAGGTTAATTCATATGTTAATCAAAATAAACGAGTAAAGACAGCAGGACGGGACGGTGGCTTAGTGATTAGCATGTTCTCCTCAGAGTGCTGGGAATTCCAGGCTCGAATCCCAATCTGGGTGGAGTGTGCATGTTCTCCTCGTTTCTGCGTGGGTTTCCTCCGGGTTCTCCGGTTTCCTCCCACAGTCCAAAAACATGAATGCAAGGTATATTGAATGCTCTAAATTGCCCCATGTAGTGTGTGTGCCCAGTAATAGACTGGTGCATTGTCCTGAGTGTATCTATCTATCTGCATAGTGCCCAAAACGTTCTCCCCGGATGGGGATGGGGAATTTTTTTTTAAATTTATTTAGAAATAACAATTTTAATTAATTACTGCATGTTTATTTTATTAATACAAACTAATATAAACTCTAAATATAAACCAGCTGAAGCCACTTCGTCCTCACAGATTACTTTAGTTTATAAATGTTCATTACAGAGGCAAAAGTATGGAGACACGTCCACATCTCCAGGAGCTCCGCCCTGTGATCCGACAGCCGACAGAAATAATGAAAATTGTGCTGATGTCAGGAACACAATCTGCACTCACAATCCAAATCTCAGAATGACTTTAATATTTAAACACCTGAAACCTTACACGGTCGGTTTTTGCCCCTTTCTCTGTTTTTTTTTTAATCATTCAACCTGAGGTGGGAAAATGGGGTCGCACCAATCCAAGGTCACAGTGTGCTGGTTCTAGATCACAATGTTCTGCTGCTTTTGTCCCCTGTGATGCACCTCCTGCAGGTGCTGCACATTTTTTGGGGTTTCGGAGCTGTGTGTGTGTGTGTGTGTGTGTGTGTGTGTGTGTGTGTGTTTTTTTTTGTCGGCGTCCAAACAGAATGCTGCAGAACATGACGCTGCGAGAGAGTTCACACTCTTCCTCACTCGCTCTTCCTACACGTACAGTCTACACTCTGCTTCCTCGAGCTCATGAGGACCGTCTCGGCCTGTCTGCTGTTCTCTGGGTCACTCGGAGGACGTCCCCCCCTCCCCCCACCCCTCCCACCGTTATTCACTCGTCGTTATTTTAATTTCTTGTGTGTTTGTACGTCGCTCTCTGCGCTCTTCATCGTTAAGCTTCAGCGTTTGTTCAGTTTGTCTTGCAGACAGAAGGTGTTACATCATCTCTCACTCCTCACACTCTCTTCAGTCTTTACCACTGTCTCTCTCTCTCTCTCTCTCTCTCTCTCTCTCCTTTCACTTACTTTCTCACACTGTCTCTCTACATCACACTCTCACTAATACTCCAAAAACACCAAAAAGTACTAACTACAACCATTACAACCCCACAAATTATCACTATATTAATAATAACATGTTCCTTTTACATAGCGCCCTTCTAAATACCCAAGGATGCTTTACACTTAGAGAAAAAAAATAAAATAAATCGTCGTTAATACCACCAACTACAACTACCACCACCACCACTACAAATCTAGTAAACAAAACTAATTTATTTTAGTAACTACAAATAACACGTTTGTACAACTGCAACCACACGCCTGTGACTGACGTACAACTCCAACTTCACAAAATATATTATATTAATATACAAATCATCTTAATCAAAAGCAAAAAATATAATAATTAATCTGCAGACGTACGGTGAACCCACACAGGCACCTGGAAGATGTGAGGGCCCGGAGTGAAAGTCATGATACCGAACCTTTAATATTCCATTAAACACAAAACAAACACCAGCAGCCTGAAAACAAGAGGGAAATGAAACTCTCACACACACACACACACACACACACACACACACACACACACACATGCAAATGAGATAACACCAGCGAGCTTATTTACTAAGGCTGTGTCTTAAATAAGTAAAATAACATGATGTTTAGCTCACGGCAGTTTGGGTTGGGTTTGTTAACGGCGGGCCGCGTTCGGTTTAAACAGATTGATGTGTTGCAGCGGCGTCACGTCTCACGCCTCACAACAGAACTCAGTCAGTCAGTCAGTCAGTCAGTCAGTCAGTGTGATGGCTGCACTGATAACAGGAAAGGGTTTGTGTTAATCGACAGTGCTGCATGTTAATTAATCTTTGTATATGTAACACACCGGGCGACTGGCTGCGTTCAGATAACGTGTTTGATGTTCTGTAAACATTAATATTCAGAAACTGCAGAGAGGCTGAGATAAACTCAAAACATCATACAAAAGATTCTATATAAAAAACAGAAGCTCATATCGACAGTTTACATAAGAAGGCTAACGTTCCGTGGTCACATGACCGTCACATCATCTCCTCCGGATGAGCCCTCACTCTTCTGGAAGGCGGTCCTCACAGGCCTGTGGGAACTTTGTGAAATCTGTCATTGATGTTGGATTAGACGTCTTATCTTGCAATTAACATTCCGGTTAATCCTCGGAGTGTTCAGCGGCTCTGTGAGGTCGGGTGGAGCCGCCCGACATCAATGCCTTTCTTTCTGGACGCGGCTCCGTGCACCGGGACGCCGCTGGGACGGAAATAATGTATTCACTCAGCGGGAGGTCTGCGAGTGTCTGAATGTCCAACATGAACCACAGACAGCTACAAAAACCCGAACAACACCAGAATTTAAACTTCATTTAATGATGATGCATTTAATTAATCAGAGGTGTTTAACAGCCAACGTGTCTGATTAAAAAAAACAACAGAATGCTGTTAAAGAATAAAATAGGGCTTTGTGGCAGTTCTGGCTTCTTACGGCAGCATCCTGGACAGACTGCCACTCCGTCACAGAGCAGACACAGAGGGAGAAGCTATCAAGATTCAAGATTCAAGAAATTTTTATTATCATTTATATCATGAAACAAAAACGAAATTATGGCTCACGGACCCCGTTTACCCCGATCTTTTAAAATGAGTGCTTAAATTAAAATTTTAAAGAAATAAATGAAGTAAAAATACAGTATATATATGTAATATATACAATTATGAACATAACATATATATAATATAACATATTCAACTATATATATATATATATATATATATATATATATATATATATATATATATATATATATATATATATAATTTTATAATATATAAAATATATAAAAATAATATATAAATGTAGTATACAATAGAAATATAAATATAGAATATAAATATAGAAGCATAAAAAATGTGAGATGTCGCCCTCAGGTCACTGAGTAATAAACTTTAATAAGCAGTGATGTTTAATTCACCCCTGAGAGAGAGAGAGTGTGTGTGTGTGTGTGTGTGTGTGTGAACAGATTAAACAGAATAAAAACGTTGCTTTAAACCAAAAGGGATTCATCTTTGTTTGTTCTCTGAACTGCAGAACGAGGACAGATTTATGTTTCGTTATTCGCAGCTGGAAACGCGAGATGGACGCCGTGCTCTCCTATTGGCTGACGCTTGATTACACAGAAATACATTTCATATAAAAGTTGGGAGCGTGTTGAGAAAGAGGCGAGTGTGAATCCGTTACGCTGACAGTAAACGTCACGCCGTGTGCGCTTCGCAGAAATTACAAACATGTGAACAAGCGCGCGGCCTGCAAGCGTTCCGCGGGAATCGGATTTCATGCTGAAGTTTATTTGTTTCGGCGAAACGTCGTTTGGGAGGCGATTTACGGAGACGAGCAAATCTGAGCTGACGGGAAAGAAAGAACGCGACGAACAACAAACTTTCAAAAAAACTAACGGCTCGGTTTTCCAGCATCAGCATCGTTCAGTCACGTTTCAACCCCGTGGTCAGCCCAGATCCTGGAGCCTATCCCAGAGACACTAAGCATGAGGTTAGGATTCACTGAGGTCTCTGATGTTTTTTAAAATCCATAAATCCATAAAGTCGTCTCTTCTGCTTTGTGTGAGAGAGTTCGAGTGTGGGAACGTTATATTCAGAGGGTCCCAGTGTTCTGCTGTGACCTACCTCAAAACACTGCCACAGGTCTCAGTAGACTTGCTCCAATAACACACACACACACACACACACACTCTCGCACAAAGGCTACATTCACACGATGTGCCGTGATCTACTTTCTTCATTCAGTGTGAAGTCACTTTCGGTACTTTTGTCCTTCAGATCTCGGAGCTTTCCACCTGAACGGGGACGGGCCGACTACTCACCCCGTCACGCACCGTTCGCTGCAGCTCACGAAAAAAAAAAGTCCTAATCCAGTACTTATCAGGGCCTCAGAGGGCTACGTGTAAAGACAACAGATCCCTTCAAAGGCTTCAAATGAAAAGTCCCCAGCTGACTGCTGTGCAAACCAGAATTCGTTGGCGGAACGGCGCAGTGGGTGGGCTGCGGGGGCACTGAGGAGGAACCCTGAAATATGCTGCTTAATGTCCAGTTGTTCGGATATGAATGGGATCTTCTGGATTTCGGGGGAACATCTGTGGACAGGCTCCATCACTTCCTTCTGGCGGCCGTTCACACATTTAAAAAAATCATATAAAAATGCGTTGTGTTTGGTTTGTTCTTTAAAAGTGCTTTTTAAAATCTGTTCCGCCGAACGGACTTGTGGAAGTCGTTTTATCTTTATAGGCCAAGTGGAAGTCTGTGAGATGATGTATATCAGCGTGTTCTAATAACGCCTTTGCCCGAGACGGAACGATATGAAGGGTGCGTTTCATCTCCGTTCACTCCGGTTATCAGATTTTAATCTCGTTTAAGCTGCACAGATTGAAAATCCCTCTGAAGCACTGAGAGCCCTCCACTAGTTTTATGAGGATCTTTTTTTTTTTTTTCTCTATTACAGCTTGCAGCTATATCATCAGACAGAACAGCATCAGAAACAAAACATTGTGCTCGTCTGAGAACCTCGTTCTGTCTTCAGAACCGCAGCACTTCTCCTCGGCATGGGTTCCACTCGGTGTTAAACTGGTCCGTGTGGATAACGGAACTTCAGGCAGCTGCTGAAAATAAGCTGAAGGTTCTGAGATGTTCCGGAGGGCCCGTTCTGCCCTGTCCCGTCCTCTAAAGGGGGATCGTGGGGATTCTTGCGAGCCATTACATTACATTGGGTTGGTTGCTCTGACATAAAGCTTGAACCCGAGCTCCGTCACATCGCTTTAGGTAGAAGAGCAGAAGTCCAGGATGAGTCAGGTTCACCTCCACCAGCCTGCATAGTTGATGCAGGAATGATGGGTTCATCCTGACCGTCCAATCCCCTCGGTGTAACAGCAGTCTGGAGATGTTCACCTCACAGCTCAGTGATTCAGCGTCTGCTGATTCAGCGCTTCAGGAACGAGGTGCCGCCGTATTTGGGCTGCGGCTGTCTGTATGATTTCTGACGTCCTCCTGAGATGTTCTCAGGCCTGAGATGTTTACGTCCCGCCGAACACATCGTTCTCCGAGTACTCTCCAGAGGACGGTGCACCAGAGTGCCCCCCCCCCCCGGCTGCGGTGGCAGGATTAACCCGAGCCTCGTTTAAAGACTCAGAGGAGCATCGGAAGCTTAATGCTCCGTGATTTTGCATTTGACCCAGTTTGTTTGTTTGTTTGTTTGTTTGTTTGTTCCTTCGCGGTTCTATAGGACGTGGAAACGAATCCGCGCCGCCGCCAACCGTTACGTCAGACGAGATCCGGATCTCTGTTTCTGCTTCACATGAAGCATGGACACATGTCTCTGTAGCTTCAGTCCCAAGGTCAGGATCATTATGGTCTGGTTCTGTTACGCAATCGCAGACGCGCCGTCGGAACTTCAGGCTACGGGATAACAGTACGCACCATACGGAACACTGCGCAACTCTCTGACCTGCTTTCACAGAATGACAGCTGAATGCTTCTCCGTCTTACCCGTTCTCTCTCCCTGCACACACACACACACACACACACACACACACCTCAGATACACAAGGGCACATGCCGACATGCCTGTGAATGTTCTACACACAGACCCAACATCTTTTGTATCCCAGAACACACACATGCATTTGGGCAGCCGGCGCAGACACACGGCACGTGAGCCGAGGGTGGCCCTCGTACTGTATATCAACCTTTACGTGGTCCACGTGGCCCAAAACTCATCCTGTCCACGTTTAGCAGACGTTTGGAACTGCTGTTCACATGTTAGCCCTAAAAGATCCAGATATAAAAAAAGCTCATATGTTCCACATGTTCCAAAACACATCTGGAAGTGCGACCAACGTGTGAGCCCGTTTGGCTGATGCCCGGCCTGCTGCTTCAGATGTGGGCCAGATGAAAACGTGCGATGTGGCCCAGAATCATGTTGCTCTATGAGAAAAAGTAAAATATATTTTCATTCATCCATTATCTTCCGCTTTATCCTCTATGAGGGTCACGGGGTGGGGTCCAAAAACATGGATCAAGGTCATTTGAATGCTCCAAATTGCCCCATATAGAGTGTGTGTGTGTGTGAGTGAGTGTGTGTCCAGCGATAGATTG
>JAFMOC010000322.1:522500-565000 GCA_019802505.1 Corydoras sp. C115 | reverse complement strand
AATTTTATTATCATTAATATCACATTGTTACATGAGATAGGAACGAAATTATGGGTCATGGACCCCGATTACCCCGTTATTTAAATTTAAATTTTGAAGAAGAAATGAGAATTACACATATCTCTATGTGAAATGTGAAACATAATTTAGTATACCACTACGAATATGTAATATATATAATATACCACTACAAATATAGAATATTTAACTAAAAATATAATATATAAATAAGGGCGGCACGGTGGCTTAGTGGTTTAGCATGTTCGCCTCTCAGCGCTAGGGATTCCCGGTTCGAATCCCCATCTGGGTGGAGTTTTCATGTCCTCCCCGTGTCCGCGTGGGTTTCTTCCGGGTTCTCCGGTTTCCTCCCACAGTCCAAAAACATGGATCAAGGTCAATTGAGTTCTCCAAATTGCCCCATATAGAGTGTGTGTGTCTGTGTGAGTACGTGTGTGCCCAGCGATAGATGGGCCCCCTGTCCTGGGTGTATCTGCCCAGCGCCCGAAACGTTCTCCCCTGGATGGGCATGGGGAACCCCCCCCCCCCACGACCCTAATATAGGATAAAGCGGAAGATAATGTATGAATAAATTAATGAATAATTTATAAATATGTATATACAGTATATAAAAATAAATTTAAGAATATATATATATATATATATATATATATATATATATATATATATATATATATATATATATATATATATATACACTATATATAAAAGCAGTATATAATAGAATAGATATAAATATAGAACATAAAATATAAATATAGCAGCATATAAAAGTGTATAACATGTGATTTATACTTCATTCCACTTTCTCCACAACAGTCGGATGTCCTGCAGGGACAAACTAAAAGTTGCTAGAAAGTGAAATTTGAGGAGGCATTAGGAACCCTCCCATGATGCTCTGGGCATTTTTGTTCCCTAGAAAAACAGGCCGCTCCGTCAGGCTGAACATCTGCTCTGCAGTAGCACTGACTTCCAGATATAAATACCGTGGGCAGTGGAGCCCTCAGATTGCCACTGCACCATCAAACTGTAATCAATGCCGTTTTGTGGAACCAAGACTCTGGATTCACCCAAAATACTTGAGCGCATTTCTGTCCTCGGTGTCCAAGTTCCGAGCGCGTTCTTTCTCTTCTTTACAGGTGAAGCGTGATGGCTGGACCACGCAAGACTGCGCTGGATCCAAACACACTGGCTGGGTTCAAGATGGCAGGGATCAGAGCCATGTGTATGGCACGGGAACGGAGATACCTCAAAGCCACGAGCATGACCGGGGAAAAAACGAGACGCAGAATACAGCAAATAATCTCCGACATTTCCAATTGCTTTTACGTTTCGAATTAGAACCAAAGGCCTGGTGCGAGTGGAGCGAATGCTTCAGCTGTCAGCAATGCGCTCGTTCTCCGGCTCGTCCCGAGGAGAAAGAATCAAGAATTAACTTAAAAAAAAAAAAAAGGAACTAGTTTACGAAATAAACGACAGCTGCTCGGCTCTTAAACGTCGAAACGTCCGAAAGTGTCTTTATTTAAAACCAGGAAACCACAAATAAATGCTGGATATAAAGGAAGCAGACATGCAAAGTGATGGCTTGTGTTTTTTGTGGTGAATAAAAAGGTGTGACGGACGGACGGACGAGCTGAACTCCCGTCTCGGTGTCTCCTGTCCTCTGTGTCTCTGATTTATTGTTTATTTTCTGGAGTTTGGGAGAAAACTGCGTAACGTTTCCGGCTTTTTTTCGTGAAAGTTTGTTTAATTCTGCAGCTCACATTCACACGAGAAAGTCTGAGGACCCGTCCCTCCCTGTTTTATTCATTCATCCATTATCTCCCACTTTATCCTCTATTAGGGTCGCGGTGGGGTTCCCCATGCCCATCCAGGGGAGAACGTCTCGGGCGCTGGGCAGATAGACCCAGGACAGGGCGCCAATCTATCGCTGGGCACACACTCACTCACACACACACTCTATATGGGGCAATCTAGAGAACTCAATTGGCTTGATCCATGTTTTTGGACTGTGGGAGGAAACCGGAGAACCCAGAGGAAACCCACGCGGACACGGGGAGAACATGGAAACTCCACCCAGATGGGGATTCGAACCGGGAATCCCTAGTGCTGAGAGGAGAACATGCCAAACCACTAAGCCACCGTGCCACCCCCTCCCACGGAAGTCTTTATGATGACGCATCACGTGTACAGTGGGTTAATCAGCAGAGTCGGGTTCACGGGACGTCCGCAGGATCGCGTTTACATCGTATGGACCAACGTTTTGGGACACACTCCTCAATCTAAACCACGGAACCCCACATTCAACCCCACATTCAACCCCACATTCAACCCCACATTCAACCCCACATTCAACTCCACATTCAACTCCACATTCAACCCCACATTCAACCCCACATTCAACCCCACATTCAACCCCACATTCAACTCCACATTCAACCCCACATTCAACCCCACATTCAACCCCACATTCAACCCCACATTCAACCCCACATTCAACTCCACATTCAACCCCACATTCAACCCCACATTCAACCCCACATTCAACCCCACATTCAACCCCATATTCAACCCCACATTCAACCCCACATTCAACTCCACATTCAACCCCACATTCAACCCCACATTCAACCCCACATTCAACCCCACATTCAACTCCACATTCAACCCCACATTCAACCCCACATTCAACTCCACATTCAACCCCACATTCAACCCCACATTCAACCCCACATTCAACCCCACATTCAACTCCACATTCAACTCCACATTCAACCCCACATTCAACCCCACATTCAACTCCACATTCAACTCCACATTCAACTCCACATTCAACCCCATATTCAACCCCATATTCAACTCCACATTCAACCCCACATTCAACCCCACATTCAACCCCACATTCAACCCCACATTCAACTCCACATTCAACCCCACATTCAACTCCACATTCAACCCCACATTCAACTCCACATTCAACCCCATATTCAACCCCACATTCAACTCCACATTCAACCCCACATTCAACTCCACATTCAACTCCACATTCAACTCCACATTCAACTCCACATTCAACTCCACATTCAACCCCACATTCAACCCCACATTCAACCCCACATTCAACTCCACATTCAACCCCACATTCAACCCCACATTCAACTCCACATTCAACCCCATATTCAACCCCACATTCAACCCCACATTCAACCCCACATTCAACCCCACATTCAACCCCACATTCAACCCATCCAACGTTTTGAGAGCAGAGACCGTGAGCCGGGGGTCTGCGGTCTGTTTTTTTGCGTTGCTTGAGTGCTGAGAGGAGAACATACTAAACACCAAGCCAGCATGCCACCCTGATCCAAATTTAACAATACATCATTAATAAGGCGGTGTGAAAACGTGTTTAGGATTCACGCGGCTGCAGCGTAATGTTCACAACCGTCAGAATCACGAGAATGTGATCGCAGTGACGGCACCGTGTCGTTGTTGTTGGCACCCAATGGGCCGGCAACAAAAAAAAAAAAAAAAAGTCTTCAAAGGAACGATGCAAAATGGAAATCAAAGCGTCCGGCGAGCTGCAGTCCGGCGAACCAAACAGCAAAACCTCATCAGAGCCGCGCGACGTTGCAGTCGATCGATTCCGCAGCGCGACGCTAATCCACTTTGCACCGACTCAGACGTCGAGGTCTAAAGGCTCCGCCGCGTTGATTCAGAAAGCAAATATGGACGGCGGTTGATTAAACTTCCTGTCAGTGCGAGCTCTGCACGCCGGCCCCCGACGCGTCACTAATTTAAGTAACAGCCTGACTCCCAAAATAACCTGATGAGGGCGCTTACCAAACATCAATATTATGAAACTCGAGTCGTCAGACGGCGCGTCCTTAACCAACGTCACGGAGCACCAACGGAACGCGGAACTCTAATCTCAGAACTGGACCAGCAGGAGATTAGATTATTAGGAGATTCATCCATCCATTATCTTCAGCTTTATCCTCTATTAGGGTCGCGGGGGGGGTTCCCCATGCCCATCCAGGGGAGAACGTCTCGGGTGCTGGGCAGACAGGGTGCCAATCCATCGCTGGGCACACACTCACACAAACACACTCTATATGGGGCAATTTTGAGAATTCAATTGACCTTGATCCATGTTTTTGGACTGTGGGTGGAAACGGGAAAACCCGGAGGAAACCGACGCAGACACGGGGAGAAAATGGAAACTCCACCCAGATGGGGATTCGAACCGGGAATCCCTAGAGCTGAGAGGAGAATGTGCTAAACCATATTAGGAGATTAGATTCTGAATAATAATTGGACTGGCGGTCCTGCAGGACGCCCCCTAATGGACTCACATAGTTTCCAGTTGTTAGTTTTCTATTTGTTTAATATCTGGACATGGCTGTTCTACACTGTTGTCGCTGCCCGGCCGCTCAAGGAGGACGAATCCCCCACTGAGTCTCGGTCCTCACAAGGTTTCTTCCTTTAATAACAACATAACAGGGAGTTTTGTCTTGCCGCTGTCGCTTCGGCTCGCTCTTTGGGGGTTTAAAGGCTTTTCATTCTGTAAAGCTGCTTTGTGACGACGTTCTGATGTAAAAATAAAAAACTTGAACTTGAATTAGATTATTAACGCCACGACGCTCAAGGAAGGTCTGCTGACCATCAACCAGCCAATGGAAGCGGAGAACATCAGCAACACCATGCTGCACCCACTCCACCCTCAACACCAGGGGGCGTAACGTCCAGAGGGATGCATCCTGGGAAAATGCCGAGTGGAATATAGGAATCTGCTCTCTGCGGCGCCCCCTAATGGGGACAAGATGAAAAAATGAAGTGCATTTTAAGTGGTAAGGTCACTTTGGGTCACTAAAAACATGGATTAAGGTAAATGAAATGCTCCAAATTGCCCCATAAAGAGTAAAGTTTGTGAGTGAGTGTGTGAGCCCCGAGATAAATTGGAGCCCTGTTCGGCGCCCAAAACGTTCTCCCCTGGATGGGCATGTGGAACAACCACCCCCCCACCACCACCCCTCCTCTGACTGTAGAAAAAGGATTAAGCGGTAGATAATGGATGGATGGGTGGCACGGTGGCTTAGTGGTTTAGCATGTTCTCCTCTCAGCGCTGGGGATTCCCGGTTCGAATCCCCATCTGGGTGAAGTTTCTATGTTCTCCCCGCGTCCGCGTGGGTTTTCTCCGGGTTCTCTGGTTTCTTCCCACAGTCCAAAAACATGGATCAAGTCAATTGAATTCTCCAAATTGCCCCATATAGAGTGTGTCTGTGTGAGTGAGTGTGTGCCCAGCGATAGATTGGCGTCCTGTCCTGGGTGTATCTGCCCAGCGCCCGAAACGTTCTCCCCTGGATGGGCATGGGGAACCCCACCGCGACCCTGATATAGGATAAAGCGGGAGATAATGAATGAATGAATAATGGATGGATGGATGAAATACACCAGGTTATGTCTCCGTACTCCATTTTAAAAACAGAACTCATCCTGTGATTGGGCGAGAACATCATGATGACACAGCAGAACCTCGACAGGACAGGTCTCACGTAGAGCGTCCTCTGATTTTCACGAGGAGAGACTTTTTGTCCTGAAGAGGTTTTGTGTTTTGAGAGACTGCAGCGGTCTCATGTGTCCAAAGGCCTGGTGTGGAGGCTGAACTGGAGTATTCTCTTACCTCACTCTCTCACACACACACACACACACACACACACACACACACACACACACAGCAGATGGAAGACACTGCACCATTGTTTCATTCAGTTCTCTGATGGTTCTGATAAAGGAGAGCGTCCTAAAATCCGCCGGCCGCGGCGCAGGACGTTCTGCAACGTGCCCTCAGTGAAGACGCGAATCTGACTCCAGCTGCCCTGCTGCTCTCTCTCTCTCTCTCTCTCTCTCTCTCTCTCTCTCTCTCTCTCTCTCTCTCGCTCACACTGTAAATCACCCCGAAGATCTTTGATCTCTGATCTATCGTTTGGCGCGAGCGGCTCCTGGACATCTCCACCGTCCTCCGAGCTCCCAGCTCCTCGTTACGGAGCGGCCGAGGAGACATTTAGGAAAATTTGCTATCGAGAATCAATTTCACACCGGAGTCAGACTGACCGCGTGCCAGGCCTGGACGTCTCCACCCCCCTCCCCCACCCCCCTCCCCCACGGTTTCCAGTGACAGGCCCGGGAGGCACGAGGAGAAGAGTGGCACGAATTTCCTCACTTTTATGTCTCCGTCGTTCGAGTGCAGACGACACGACGAGGAATCAAACGGTTGCGGAACCTTAATGGAATTAACGTGAGAGGAAGCTGCGTGATCACGTTACGGACACGCCGCTTTAATTCTTCCTGGAGATGCTTCATAATCCAAACGGCTCGTTAGGCCGCCAACAACTCATTCAGAGGCTTTCATGTGAATTAGAACCAACGTCGTTAGAATGAAAGACGGCGCATGAGGCTGCGCTTCAATCCACTGACCCAGTGCACTACATCACGGCTCAGACATTTTCTAATGGAGCTTGTGATTCCGTCTCACTAGAGCCTCCCTCTACGGTGGCTTAGTAGTTTAGCATGTTCTCCTCCTAGAGCTGGGGATTCCCGGTTCGAATGCCCGTCTGGGTGGAGTTTGCATGTTGTCCCCGTGTCCGTGTGGGTTTCCTCCGGGTTCTCCGGTTTCCTCCCGCAGTCCAAAAAACATGGATCAAGTCAATTGAGTTCTCCAAATTGCCCCATATAGAGTGTGTGTGTGTGTATGTGTGTGTGTGAGTGAGTGTGTGTCCAGTGAAACGTTCTTCCCTGGATGGGCATGGGGAAATTTTAGACCGTGAGAGGAAACCAGAGGAAATCCACGCGGAAACGGGGAGAACATGCAAACTCCACCCAGATGGGGATTCGAACAGGGAATCCCCAGCACTGAGAGGAGAACATGCCAAACCACTAAGCCGTCGTGCCGCCCCTCACTAAAGCAGTGTTCTCAAACCCCTCTGTTCTGTCATAATGCAGATCAATCAGGTGTGAGTCTATATTAAAGCGATAAGGTAAGTGGGCGTGGCCTCAGTGTGAATCAATCACGTGACAGAGGTGTCTTTGGTGCGAAGCGGAGTATAATTACACAACTTTCCTGTGATTTATTTACAATAAAACACAACCTCGAGTGCCGCGTTGCTCATTTAAACTCTTACAAACACACTGTAATAAACAAGCTTTCATTCATAAATGCGGTAATGAAAAGCAAAATCGCTAAAAACAAACAAAAAAAAACTTCCGCGACTGCCATCTAAAGGCCGAATTACAGAATGCAGTTTGTAAAATACATCGACGACGATAATTATGTTTAATATAAACATAATATAAACATAATATAAACATACCGTAATCTGGCGACTCGTTCTACTTCCACTGCACTGGAGTCCCGCAGGCGAACACGGTCACTGCAGCGCCCCGCGCAGGCCGTTCAGTGTTAGTGACTTCCAATGTTTGCTTTTCACGATGTATTTATAAACTGCGTTCTCTAATTTGGCCACTAGATGGGAGTGTTTCATTAAAGAAACGGAAAGCATGTTGGCGTTTCAAAACCCGAGCTAGATTACGTCACAGAAGTCCAGATTATTAGCGATTTTTGCTTTTAATAAACAGATTTATAAATCAAACCTTTTTTTTTTTATTATAGTGTGTTTGTATTTGTTTTATAAAAGCAATAAGGTTCTTAAGGTTGTGTATTATTGTGAATAAATCACGGGAAATATAACATCTCTCATGATTTACTTATTGAACCTTATTGCTTTCAAATACACTTACACCTCATTGATGTTTTCATAATATATATATATATATATGAGTTGGTAGTTTTGGTTTGATAATGGGTGGAACTTTTTGAGAAGTTTGAGAACCCCTGTTCTAGAGTTTTGGATTTGATTGAGACAGACAGGACATCCGTCCCAGACGCTTTCATCCAAAGAGAATTACAAGCATCGCACAGATGAGTGGCAGAGCAGAGGGTCAGCCACGATTCACCCCAGAGCCACGAGGGTGAAGGGCCTTCCTCAGGGGCCCGTCAACTCCACTGGACACAGAAAATGGAACGTAAATGAATGTTTGAGAAACAGGACGGCGAGTCTGGATCTTTAAGTAGGCTGTGTTTTATTGGATTACAGCAGACATCTGTCTTTTTAAGAGTAAGCAGGACCTTGTACAGGTTCAGTATTTTGTAATATATGTGACACTGACACTACAGAAGCGGTAAATATGGAACATGTATGTGGTACCAAGGTGGACTGTTTCTACAGATGAGCTAAAGCACTACGTTTGGGAAACGGACACCGAAAAGCCAGAGATTATATGTTTAAAAAAAAATAAAAAAAAAACTGAAAATAAAAATCCGTCAGTGAGTTTTAACCTCGCCATTATTTTTGAAATCCCGTTTGCAAACTGTCCAGCGGTACGAACGTTAAATATAGCAAAATCGATGGGAAAGTGAAATCCAGAAAGTCGAACAGCACCTTGAATCAGTCTGGAAATGCAGTCGTGATGAAGTCCCTCAGAACGGCGGTGAAGGTCGGGCTCTGCTGTATTGCCAAATGTCTGGAGAGGTGCAGGGGGTTGATAAAAAAATCAAGGGGGGGGGGGGGGGGGGGGGGTCACCAAAGAGATCAGCCAGAGCAGAAGCAGGGTGAGGGGAAGGGGAGGTGTAGGGGGGTGGGGGGGGTACTTGCTCCCATTAAAAAATGTAACAAAAGTTCCAGCAAAATTGTACAAATCTGCAGCAGTACAGAAAAAAAAACAACAAACGAAATATTTACAAGAACCTTTTCTTAAATCATAATTATGCAGCAAATCCAGCTTTGGCACTCGACGGTCTCCGTGTCCTCCACGTCCTCCACGTCCTCCACGTTCTCCGGTCCGCTGGTTGGACTCAGCCGTGGGCTGAGGTAAGGCCTCTTCCGCTCTGAAGGTGGAGCGTGCTGCCTCAGCGCGGTGGAGGCGGGCGGGAGCGGATTCGCGCAGCATCCAGAGAACGACTCCGCTCGTCTTCACTTTCACGTCTGTGCAACACGGCGGCGGTTCGAACCTGCGGAGTGGAAACAGAGCCGTCATTAGCGCTCTCTGACAGCCCGACGACTCGGCTGATTATCCCCAAAAGCAAAGCTCACGCCGGCGCCGGCGGTGGCGGCACCTGCAGGCGGCGGCTCAAGCTGCTCGAGAGACTTCAGTTACTCTTCCACATTAACAAATAATTGGATCGTCAAAAAAAAAAGATTCAAAGCGCACTGACAGAACCGCCCCGTCGAGTCGGAGGTTCGGGCGCCGCGTTCCGTCTGGATTTATTTCTCTAATCACCGCAAACGAGCCGCTTTACTGCGGGATAAAAACGCACACGTGCAACGGAACGGCGGTCTGTCACGCCGGCACAGATTACGACGTCTTTAAAACGACGAGCGGCGACATTACGGATTCATTCAGCAGATAACGCGGGCCGACGTCCAGAACTGCAAAACAGTAAAGCGTTAACGATTAAAGCGTTAAAGCGTTAACGATCGTACGAACGAACATCAGCCAGACGAACACGAGGCGGGGAATCCGCCAGGGACTTTTATTCTGTAAAGTTACGTCATGACCATTACTTCATTTTAATAAAATGAAGCTGATTTTAAGATTGGCATGTTCTCCTATCAGTGCTGGGGATCCAGGTTCGAATCCCGATCTGGGTGGGGTTTGCATGTTCTCCCTGTGTCCAAAATGTGTCTGTGTGAGTGAGTCTGTGTCCAGTGACAGATTGTCCCCCTGTCCTGGGTGTATCTGCCCAGCGCCTGAAACGTTCTCCTCTGGATGGACATGGGAACTGGACCTCATGCCCCAAATATGAACAAAAGTTTGGAGACACGCAAAGAAACCCCAGCGTCCGCTCATCAGGCGTTCTGTGAGGTTTTGGTGTGCGTCTGTGGAAACACTGGTCTGTTTATTCAGAGGGATGTTTTTGAGGTCAGACACTGATGTTGGACGATGGGGCTCACAGTCTCAGTTCCAATTCAGATCGACGGTGACACAGCAAAACCATTTGAATAGACGGTGTCCTCCACCGCAGTAGGACTCAGACACGATGGAACAGCGTGGGAGGCATGGCCCAGTCCGCTGTCCCTGTACTGACCTCTGAATGTCTATCAATTTACGTTATTTAGTAACTGAAGGTTGTGTTTCATTCTCCTGATCTACGGATTTAATTTATTCATTCATTCATTATCTTCCGCTTTATCCTATATCAGGGTCGTGGGGGAGTGGGGGGGTGGGTTCCACATGCCCATTCAAGGGAGAACGTTTCGGGCGCTGGGCAGATACACCCAGGACAGGGAGCCAACCTATCACTGGGCACACACTCACACACACAGACACACTCTATATGGGGCAATTTGGAGAACTCAATTGACTTGATCCATGTTTTTTGGACTGTGGGAGGAAACCCGAGAACCCGGAGGAAACTCACACGGACACGGAGAGAACATGGAAACTCCACCCAGATGGAGATTCGAACCGGGAATGCCTAGTGCTGAGAGAAGAACGTGCAAACCACTAAGCCAATGTGCCGCCTGGATTTAATTTAATTTAATTGTACCAAAATTCATGAAATTAAAGCTCTATTGAGAAATAAGAGTGGAAGTTTCCATCAGAGACGCAATGGACAGTCTGAATGGATCCTTCAGCACCGTGTCGTGTTCTTCGGCGATGCGGCGCTGTGTTTAACCACGAGGCCGGAGTTATTTGCATAGCAACATCTCAGTGTGTCCTAACTCCCTGCTGCACAGCTTTGTTTTTCTTAACGGAACAATATCAAAGAGCCCAACCTGTGTTCCAGTGCTATTCCAAATCGCCATGGCAACAGCCAAATATGTCCTTTGATGAAGCGCGGTCTATTGTGTCCCCTCGGTCGGTTTAATCAGTCGGAGGGGAAGGCGTTTAAAAAAAAAAACGAAATTAAAAAGAGTCAAACTTACATTCTCGCAGGTATCCGCCTCGCGTCCTATTCCATGTCTGAGACCAGCTCTCGCGAAGCCATCTTCGTCCCCATCGCTTCTTCGACCCAGCCCCCGTAGTCCGCTCCACCGCCGCCATTCTGCCCCCCGTTCCTGCCCACCTCGGGCCGACGCTGGCCCAGCGAGCTGCTGAACCAGTCTTTGATCTGTTGGCTGCTCAGCCTGGCGCACTCCGCCGTGGGCATCCTCCTGTCCTGGACGGGCAGCGCGACGCCGCCGGGTTGATCCAAGATCAGGCGGCCGTTCGGCTCGCCGCCGCTGAGCTTGTGAAAGAGCTCCTTCCACTCCATCGTACCGCTCTGCAGGGCCAGCCGACTGTCCTTAAACCACCTGACCAGGTCCGTCCGAGCCAAACCGGTCTGCGCCTCCAGGCGGCTGTACTCCTCGGGCGAAGGCCACCGTGTTTGTACAAAGACATCTTTGAGGAGGGTCAGGGACTTCCTATCCATAGGCACAGAGGACTGCATGCCGGGGGCAATGATGGGGGGCAGAGGGCCGATGGGAAGCCCAGCTTGTTTGTAAACGCCGTTCAGAAAAGCATGCTGGTGCTGCGAATGGGATCTCCTGTCAGAGAAGTCGCTCCTCCGGGAGCCCATGGAGTTCAGCAGGGCTTTCTCCAGGTTGTCTCGAAGTGCTCGTCGCTCGGAGAACCAGCTGTCGATCTCCTCTCTGGACAGCCTGGTGGTTAGAGCGATGTGGTCGACCTCATGGCGCGACGGGAAACCGTTCCTCTGAAAACTCTCCTCTAAAACATTCAGCTGCTCAGCAGTTTTCCCCTTCAGTCTCTCCAGAAGAGGGAACTGGTTCGGGACCATTTTAGGACGCTCCTTTGGAGCAAAGTCGTTATTTAAGTGCCGTAAACCATTGTGGGCCAGTGCACTCTGATCAGAAAACCAATGCTTTCCATCCCCACGGGGGACGCCATTATTTCCGTTCTGACTCTCTGCCGGTCGGCCCTCGGCGCCCGTGGGCTTCTGCTCCGCCGTCGGCTCTAGTGGTTTGCACTCCACGGACAGAGTGGGGACCAAGGATGGGCCGACCGACGGGGCTCGTGCAGTCTGAATTATCGTCGGTCTCTTTACTTGGGATGTCAACAAGGGCGGAACCAGGGGTAGGTGTGGATCAGCAGGCAATGGGGTCAGCATGTCTTTAGATAAAGGAAAAGGAAGAGCATGGGTTCTCATTTGCGGGGGAACCGCAGGTCGCTTTAGGTCCGCTGTGGGTGTCCGATCTCTGTGTAACAGCGGCGGAGGGGCCATGGGCAGCTTATCCTTAGAGGGTTTTTGCGGGTATGCCATTGGGACGCTCCCCTTGGGCAAGGCATGGGGGGCAACGACTGGTCTCTTCATGTCTGAATAAATTAGAGGCGGCAACATGGGTCTTTTACTATCTGGGGGTACAGGAGGGGGCGCCATGGGAAGCCTGTCTAAGGGAGGGACGGGTGGAGGTGCCATTCTCAGCTTTTCTTTGTGATCCTCGGTGGAAATCATTTGGCGTTTTACCTCCTGGGCAAGTGCTGGTGTTCCTAAGGGGCGCTTAAGGTTCTGCATACTATTAACTGTTGTCACAGTGACCGCTGCACTGGGCGTCGACGTCACATTCGTGGCGATGGAAGGCAAAAGCGTGGACGGACTGGATGTTGCCGGTGCACCGGACTGGCTGGTGGTGACTGGTTCGCATACCGTCGTAGGCAAAGTGGTGAACGTGTGGTGCGAAGGTGGAATACAGCCATTGAACATTTTCTTCCGAGCCTCCTCCACCTCCTCCGGTGACCAGGTGATGCCCTGCTTCAGTCGCTGGGTGGTGAACCACACCTTGATCTGCTCCTCTGGGTGCTTGGAAGCCGCAGTGAGCCAGGACAACTCGGCGTGAGTGGGGTACGGGAATTTGTTAAAGGAGGTCATGAGAGTGGCGTTGGTGTCCAACAAAGGATTGTACTTGCTCGTGTTGAGAGGAACGGCGATGGTCGGAATGGAGTTAAGGTTCGGTGGGCGCTGCAGCAAAGGCATGACGTGGGACAGCCCCTCTAGCATCATGGGCTCGGGGATGATGATTGTGCCGTTCACACTGACCGCAGTGATCTGATCCTTCAACAATAAATGATCTAAATGAGTCTCTACGTCATTTACGTGATTTAAGGTCAGCTTTTCAGCATTCGGCGTGGTCGGAGGGCACAAAGGCAAAACGTGAAAGGCATCGTCAGCATCTTGCATAAACGTAGATTCTGTGGAGTTCATATCTTCTGGGTTCTCTATGGTTTGCTCTAGGACGGTCTGATTGTCGAGTTTGACCCGCTTGAACTTGAAATGGCACTCGCCCGGATGCTGGGTCTCGTTGTGTTCCGTGAGGGAGTCGAACTTCTTGGTGCTGAAGTTGCAGACAGCGCAGAGGTACAGTGGGTTCAGGATCACGTTGGGGTGAGTGGAGTACACATGCTCTTTGAAGTCATCGAGGTTCTGGGTGGAGAACGTACAATACTTGCACTGGTAGCTTTTACCCGGTTGTTTCTGTGCGGCGGGGGAACCCCCTCCCGTTTTCTCCTCCGACCCGGGAACGAGGCCCGTCCCGTCACTCTCAGCGACCTCGCACGTGTTCACTGACTCCCGCTGCACATCTAATGGAGGCTGCACGGTGGAGGATCTGTCCAGCACCACCACCTGATCAGCAAAGTTCTCCGCTTCCCCCGGTCTGTCCGTGCCCACGTCGTTTACAGAGACCATGCAGGGAGTGAAGGACTTCCGTCGGCTGGACATGGTGGGTGTGGTGATGGGGTTCAGGTGGAGGCCTGACAGTGGAGTATGCTGAAGTTACAAAGGGGGGGGAGGGAGGGATCAAGGTACTCAGAATGGCTTCCCAGAGCAGGCCTCTGCAGTTCCTCAGTCCGCTCCGGAGACTCCCGGCCTTGGCTCCGGAGTCCCCCTCCGACCGGGAACATCAGCTTGAGTGCAGAGCTTCATAGAACCTCATCACCACCTTCTCACCTGCAAACACCAAGGAAGCTGCTTCACCATCTACAGAAACATCAACGTTCTAAACCGCAAAGTTAGACAAACGTGTTTTGTGGGCCAAACTGACCACACCATCGAGTCAAAGGTTCCGGCGGTCAGATTCGACCCGAATAAACAAACCACAGACATTTTATTTCTTTTCAAACTCGTTGTTGCTGCTGGAAAGCTTGTTCCTTCTGGTTGCTGGTCTGTGGTATGTCCCCCGCCCTTTGGCCAAGTGATGCTGGCATAGGTTCCAGCCCCCACCCCAGGACCCGGATCATATAAATGAATTTAATACAGTGTTTAAACGTTTCATAACCCGACTGAGATTAATAACACCATGCTACAGATTTAAACTCCAAAGTTTGTTCGTAAGGTCCGCAAGTTCAGGCGCTTCATGGAGCCGGCCGTCACGACGCGCTACACAATACGACATTAATCAACCGGCTCAGCTGGATGAAGGACGGAGGATGAGGCAAAGGAGGATTAGCAACGAGAAAAAAAAAGGACAAAACAAAGGAAACGATGATGAAACGAAAGGAGGATCAATGATAACGCGGATCCACAAACAAAAGACGCCGTTAAATTGAATCCAAACGGACGGCGAGCACGGACCGGCTCTTTTTCCATTACTTCAGGGTTTGCGAGTTCACGGCTCGCGCAGGCTGAACCTCGTGTTTTACGCCACGTCACAAATCACCGTGTCGGTGCCTCGGTCCGTCGAGTGACGCAGCAGATTCCCGTCTGATAAAGGGGAACGCACTCGTTAAAAAACGCAGTCCGGAGAACAAACGTTCCTGCTTTACATAAGCAAATCCACCGCAGACGGAATTTACTTATGAAAGATTTATTTCCGCGTAGTTATCGCATACATCAGCGAAAAAACACACAGCAGACTGCTGACGCTGCATTTTCTAACTGATAATGTGATGCGAAAGCCAAGTTTTGTGCGATTTAATATCTTTTTTTTTCTTATTGCGCCGGGTTCTGCACAAAGAACGATCTAGAACACGTTCAGCATGATGCTGGCACCAGATTATACAGCTCTCTGTTATGTGCAGAGTATAATAATAATTATTCATTCAGTCATTATCTTCCACTTTAGGTGGGGGATGGGGGGGGGGTTCCCGTGCCCATCCAGGAAGAACGTTTCGGGCGCTGGGGAGATACACCCAGGACAGGATGCCGATCGACAGGCAAACTCCAGCCAGATCCCCAGCGCTGAGAGGAGAACATGCCAACTACTACGCCACCGCACTGTATAATAATATTTATGATGTGTTTTTTTATACATGCATCTATAGAAACACAGGACCTGTATTCCCCTGCGACTGCAATAATGTTAATTAGAACCAGAACGAAGACATTTAAATTAAAAAAAAAACAATAAACAGTTCAGATCAGTGGAGCCTTCAATCCGACTGTGAGGCATGGTGGTGGTAACATTATGCTGTGGGGCTGATTCACTGGGAATCGTGTTGATCAGCATCATGAAGAAGGAGCGTGAGACCGAGTTACTCTGTAGTGTTGATTGATATTCATTCATTCATTCATTCATTCCGCTTTTATCCTCCATTAGGGTTGTGGGGGTGGGGGGGGTTCCCCATGCCCATACAGGAGAGAACGTTTTGGATGCTGGGCAGATAGACCCAGGACAGGGCGCCAATCCATCGCTGGGCACACACTCACTCACACAAACACACTCTATATGGGGCAATTTGGAGAATTCAATTGACTTGATCCATGTTTTCGGACTGTAGGAGGAAAGCGGAGAACCCGGAGGAAACTCACGCGGACACGGGGAGAACATGGAAACTCCACCCAGATGGGGATTCGAACCGGGAATCCCTAGTGCTGAGAGGAGAACATGCTAAACCACTAAGCCACTTTGCCTGTTGATATTATTAATTAGATATTATTTTTTATTATTAAAGATGTGGCTCGGCGCTTTCAGGGATCCAGTCTGATCCGCCGAGCGAGCAGGAATTTTGTTGAGCCTCTTTAAAGACGAACTCAAACTGCGGAATCGATCATCTGAACGGCGGGAGATCACAGAGCTGGAACCCAACAGATCCACCGCCGAAGCTCGACTCGTCAAACTCGTTAAGTTGCACCACCAGGACGTCGCGCTCGAGTTCAGAGAGCCCCGCTCCTAACGTGTTTATCTACCCCAACCAGATTCATCATCCGTCCTCGAGTGTCAGGGAAACAATCGGAGGGGGAGACGGATGAAGAGATCGCTCCGTCTGTCGATCCATCATCGTCCGTCGTCCCCCGAGCCGAATCGATGGCGCCGACGCCCGGCTCCGAACGCCACGCGCCTCGTCTTCTCCAAATTAAACAAATGGCTGCTCTCTTTCAGACTATTGAAATGATAAAATATGAAGCCAGATTTCATATCCACGCTCGTCGTCATGGCAACGGCAGAGCAGTGTGACCTCTGTGCTGAATATTAATGACTCCGCCTCTCTCTCAGGTGCTAATTAGAAACACACTCATGGCCGCCCAGCCGAGCGCAGACGGGCCCATACGTGCGAGCGTGTTTGTGGGTGAGTAATGATCCGTTCCGGTCGCTGAGTGACGGGGGTACGTGCTGGCGCCGCCGAGGTGACGAGCCCGGCGTAATGAAACATGCATGAGTCCCCGACCCGCTCACGCGCGAGCAAACCTTTAATAAATAAAAAAAATCAATCAATAAATAAGCCTTTCATCTTTACATCCAAACCGGAGCTCAGAAACGTCCTGTTAGGGATGAAAGCAGACGGGCCTTTGATAATCCATCTGAATTTTAAATGTCATGGTTTATCATCATGTTTTATTAATATATATTTTATTTAAACAGGTTTAATCAGAACCCAATACATTAATCTTTAGAACATACAAACCATCAGCATGTGGTGGTGGGGGGGGGGGGGGGGGGCATTTTGATGACGATGGCAAAAGCAATAAAGACGTAAAGAAGCGGCGGCGAGCTGCAGGTCACATTCGTTTTTTCGTTTTGGTAATTACGTCTCATTTTCCTGATTTCCGCCGTATTTTCCACTTAAACCGCCGGATGTCAAGTCCCATCCACTCTAATCCTCCGCAGCGAGCGGCCCGGGAACGTAAAGGTTACCACATCCCGATTCGGAGCCGCCGCCTGGTATCAGGTGCAGCCGCCGCTAATGCAATATCATTAAAAAATTCAATGCGTGCAGAGGAGACGAAATGCCCCCTTCCATCAGCGTCAACCCGCAGAGAGGCAGGAGGCCTGCTGCGGCGCCGAGGCCACGTCCGCACCCATCCCCGTTTGGGTTGAAGTCCACGGGTTTAAAGTCTCAGGTTTTATAAGCACACACGCAAAAAAAATTACAAGGTCTCGATGTCAAAGTGGGCGGAGACTCACGGGTCTCATGTTCCTTTCTTATACTGTTTTAAAACGCGTGACATCATTCATTATCTTCGGATTAATCCTCTACGTTGGTAATGGGGGGGGGGGGGGTTTCCATGCCCAGGAGAATGTTTTTGGGTGCTGGGCAGACACACCCAGGACAGGACGCCAATCTATCCCTCTCACTCACACACACTCACTCTATATGGGGCAATTTAGAGCTTTCAATTTACCTTGTTCCATGTTTTTGCACTGTGGGAGGAAACCAGAGAACCTGGAGGAAGCCCACGCGGACACGGGGAGGACATGGAAAGCAAACCAAAAAAAACAAACAAAAAAAAAGTTTAGTATTTATCTCTATATAAAGGTTATTATTGTTTTAACACTGCTGAAGGAGGCGGGGTTAATTAGGAGGCGTGTCCTAATGCTCATGTCCATATAAC
Organism: Corydoras sp. C115; assembly: GCA_019802505.1. Classification (NCBI taxonomy): domain Eukaryota; kingdom Metazoa; phylum Chordata; class Actinopteri; order Siluriformes; family Callichthyidae; genus Corydoras; species Corydoras sp. C115. Next base: position 547,158 of record JAFMOC010000322.1, on the reverse strand, counting down.
GTGTCTGAATGTTTGCTGTGATGAGGTTTAATGAAAAGCGTATGTTTTCGGGACGTCCGTAAGAGAACGACGAGCGTCCCTTCGTCTCTGTCCGTGGTGTCTTCATCGGTTCCCGACGCCGCGTCTGTTCGGCTGAATTTAAGTGCTATTGATTGGAGATCGGTGATATTGGAGCTGATTGGAGATCGGTGATATTGGAGCTGATTGGAGATCGGTGATATTGGAGCTGATTGGAGATCGGTGATATTGGAGCTGATTGGAGATCGGTGATATTGGAGCTGATTTGAGATCGGTGATATTGGAGCTGATTGGAGATCAGTGATATTGGAGCTGATTGGAGATCGGTGTTATTGGAGCTGATTGGAGATCGGTGTTATTGGAGCTGATTGGAGATCGGTGTTATCGGAGCTGATTGGAGATCGGTGTTATTGGAGCTGATTTGAGATCGGTGTTATCGGAGCTGATTGGAGATCGGTGATATTGGAGCTGATTGGAGATCGGTGTTATTGGAGCTGATTGGAGATCGGTGTTATTGGAGCTGATTGGAGATCGGTGTTATTGGAGCTGATTGGAGATCAGTGATATTGGAGATGCTGATTGGAGATCGGTGTTATTGGAGCTGATTTGAGATCGGTGTTATTGGAGCTGATTGGAGATCGGTGTTATTGGAGCTGATTGGAGATCGGTGTTATTGGAGCTGATTGGAGATCGGTGTTATTGGAGCTGATTTGAGATCGGTGATATTGGAGATGCTGATTGGAGATCGGTGTTATTGGAGCTGATTTGAGATCGGTGATATTGGAGCTGATTGGAGATCAGTGATATTGGAGCTGATTGGAGATCGGTGTTATTGGAGCTGATTGGAGATCGGTGTTATTGGAGCTGATTGGAGATCGGTGTTATTGGAGCTGATTGGAGATCGGTGTTATTGGAGCTGATTTGAGATCGGTGATATTGGAGCTGATTGGAGATCGGTGATATTGGAGCTGATTGGAGATCGGTGTTATTGGAGCTGATTGGAGATCGGTGATATTGGAGATGCTGATTTCATGTCGTTGCTGACATTTGCAGAGCTTCATTTCCCAAAGAAGCAGACGTAATAAATCCTTTCACTCGGTTGCCAAATCTGGACCATGAACATTTTCTGCTTCAAAGCCGAGCAAACGCCAGGAATGGTAATTCTGCCATTTCAGGGAGGAAACGTGGGAAGGCTGGTGCCAGATTGGCTCCGGTGAGCCCCTGAGCCCCTCCTGCGCCGCCTCTTATTAAATTTGTCGTTGTGTTTTGTGGTCGTACGGCGCGAGTGGCATTTCAGTCAGGATTTACTGAAGATCTGGCTTCTTCTGGAGCATCTCTTCGTATTTAACCCTGATTTTCAGGACAGGGTGCAACAGCAGGTGTAAATAAGCTCGTTAATTAGTCCGATCTTTAACAGTTCATTACTGTATCAGGTGATGAGATCAGAGCCTCAGAATCCAATCAGCACTTTATTAAAAACAACGGTCTGATGCGGGCGGCACGGCGGCTTAGCGGTTGGCATGTTCTCCTCTCAGTGCTGGGGATCCAGGTACGAATCCTGATCTGGGTGGAGTTTGCATGTTCTCCCCCGTGTCCATGTGGGTTTCCTACGGGTTCTCCGGTTTCCTCTAATAGTCCAAAATCATAGATTCAAGGTAAATTGAATGCTCTAAATTGCCCCATAGTGTGTGTGTGAGTGAGCGTGCCCAGTGATAGATTGGCGCCCTGTCCTGGGTGTATCTGCCCAGGCTGGGGGGAGGGAGGTCTGGGTTGCTGCCCCTGCGACCCGAACCCCAGACAAGCGGAAGATAATGGACGGATGGATGGACGGATGGATGAATGTTACTAAAATGTTACTCGGCTCAGTTTGTTGATATTAAATTTAATACTGAATTTAATTTGGAGTATTAACAAGGTTCATAAACCGTCAGTGACTCGACAGAAAAGCAGCATCCAGCCAGAAAACAATCAAGCACATCAAAGCCAGTCAATAAAACGGAACGCCTCGGTTTTGTTTTACTTACCGTCCTCATCTGCATGCACGCCGCTTTTTACGAGTCCCAAATCACTTATCTTGCACTACGCAAGCCGCGCACATAGGGTGTAAATTATGCTAATTACGCTGAAGTGCACATCACGGCCAAATGAAAAACGTTTTGTTAAAAAAGCGAGAACAAAAAGAAAACATTTCCCCCATTTTTTTTTTCCCTTCCCACCAAATATTGGGATTTTTTTTTATTTTGCAAGTCTAATTTCATCTCACAATAATTCTGATTCAGCCTCAAATCTAATCGATTGCCATGGCAACAGATCGAGCCGCGAGTCGGCCAAACTTCAGAATGCAAAAGTGACCGAAGCCTCCGTCGACGGGGGGGCCGTTCCCGGCAGTCTGCATCGTCCAGGTCGTTTGCTAGAATTCTAATTAAACTAAAGAAACTCGGAGAGTGGACACGGAGTGAGTCACGGATTTGCATGAGAACCACGGAGGTTTGGAACAGCGCGTCCAGTTCGTCTGATTAACGCAGGACTGAACACAAACACGCGTTCTGCCATCGGCGCGTTAACCGCCGCAAACAGCACGGAGGCTACAAAAACATCATTTTAATAGAGCAGTGCTGCTCAAAGTTTTCAGTCCAAGTTCCACCCGTCATTAAACCAGAACTACCAAGTACCACCACCAAACAACATTCAGCAAACATCAAAGAGTGTGAGAGTATATTAAAGCGACAAGGTTCAAGAGGGCGGCATTATTGTGAATAAATCACAAGAAAGAGGTGTTATTATACATAACCATGAGCATTATTGCTTTTATAAAACAAATATAAACACACTATAATAAAAACAATAAGGTTTGGTTTATAAATGTCTTCATTAAAATCTAAATCTGGACTTCTGTGACGTAATCTAGTTCGGTTTTTGAAACGCCAACATGCTTTCCGTTTCTCTAAAAACCAAACACTGCCGTCTAGTGGCCAAATTAAAGAACGCAGTTTATAAATACATCGTGAAAATAATTTTACCACAGTTTGAGAACTACTGCACTAGAACATGAACACAGAACACGCAGAACTCTTTCTCTTCACTAAATTTCATTGTTATGAGATATTTACGTTATCAGGGAATTTAGTTGCAGTTCTCGATATAACCAACAGAGGGCGTAAGGTTTTTTTAAAATCAGGTGAAGACAGCGTTTTTTTTTCGCCCGACATTTCGTCGATGCCACGCACACGAGATTTAAATTAGATTTGTTTTTAATTTAACTTCATTTAGCGACGACAGAAACGAAGCTCCGTATTCATCGTTAAACTTTAAACTTCTGATGATCGACTGATTTGTTGAAGGAACCGGTTCATCAGAACTCAGACATTGTGTTTGCATTTAATGCAAAACTCTTTAAAAAAAACTCAACAGATCAGCAAAACGATAACGAGCTTCTCGAACTCTGACAGTTCAGCTGAAATTAATTAACACGTGACACAATCCACTGAAGTTACAGGTACTGACCCTAATTAAAGGTTTTTTAATAAATAAGTAACGGTTATCAGTTGGAGTTGTGGATTCAGACACACACACAGTGTGTATTTAACTTGAGTGCATGTTCTCCCCGTGTCCGTGTGGGTTTCCTCCCACAGTCCAAAAACATTGATTCAAGGTTAAATTGCCCCATGTAGTGTCTTTGTGAGAGTGTGTGTCCAGTGATAGGTGGGCGGCCTGTCCTGGGTGTATCTGCCTAGCGCCCAAAATGTTCTACCCTGGATTAATCTTCCCAACAACCTGTGGGTTTCTGGCGGGGGGGTTGAGCTGAAGAGGATCATCCCAAAAAAACAAAAAAAACAAAACAAAAAAAAAAAAAAGGTTTCGTTTCTGGGCAGATTCCACCGAACGTTCAGATTCCTCTGCGTTCCATCGTGAATGTAGAACCTCCTCCATTCCTCTACGTTTGAGGTCTGTGGTGAAGCTCAGTTTGTCTGTTATGAACCTTCCGATGTTTTTAATTCATTTTCGGTTCCTGAATGGTTCCCCGTTTGGTTGGTTCTTTCGATAATGACCCTTGATCCGCACTGAGTGTAAATTAAAAAAACCGAACGGAACGTCCTGACGGATCATCGTGACGCACCAGATCGTGAGGCGCTGCTTTTATTTTAATGATTATTTTATATTCGTGCCACAAATCAAACGACGGAAGGATGTTAGAGAAACTGAGACATTTAAGAGAAAACCAATGAGCTGGGTTTGAACACGCGGGGCCGTACCACCAACGCCCCCCCCCCACCGCTCCCCCCCCCACCGCCAGCACGCAGACTCGGCCCCTTTTTGTACCAATAAATGAGGAGCTCGGTGTTTAATGGCACTTCAGAGCAGCCGTCGAGGGGCAACAAGCCGCCGCGCCGCTTTAAACGGCAGTTTCATTCAGAGATCTGGAGATAAAACTCCACGTGGACAGGTAACCGTGAAAGACGGTCCGAACGAGGACGAAAACGGGGACGGACAGAGATGAGAGAGAGAGAGAGAGAGAGAGGGCGTCTCGCTCAGCTCAGTGGGGTCTCTGAATTTGAATGAGCCCCGAATTCATTTCAATCTGATCAGCGAGGTCTTAAACGTCTTACGGGTTCTGTAGGGACGGAGGATAATCGCTTCAGCGCCGCGAGACAAAGACAGCGGATCAGAGATCACGGGAGGAAAAAAGAGACCAAATGTTTTAAAAATCACAAACGAAACCAATTAATGAAGAAGCACAACAGGTGTACACACACACACACACACACACACACACACACACAAACATGAATGGACGAGCCACGGGCTCCTGACGGACGGACGGACGGTGATGAGTCAGAGGGATGCGAGGCGTCAGAGGCGTGCGTGTTCGGAGCGGAAGCCGGCGCCTGACGCCATCGCTCGGCGTTTTCTGCTCGGTAACGGAGCCTCATTAGAATAATCAGAGTCTAATGGCAGATTTGGGGTGAATCCCCCGACGAGAAGACCCGCGCGCAGAATGGGACACTCCACTAGTTGCCTTGGTAACCAGCAGCAAGCCCGGAACGTGATTGGCCCGCGCGCTCTTCAGACGCCGAAGAAGGAGCCACTCAAGACGAGCGGGCCGCTGATTATCGATCCCATTGATTACGCAGTGCAGATGAGGCCGGCTTTAAAATTCACGCTGGAAACTCTGAAGGGCTCAGGCCCCCCGCAGAGGACCCAGACGTGCCACCGGGACGGGGTCTCCGAACGAGCGCGCTGGCGTTCCCCACCTTCATTTCCCCCGATCGCACGAGACATGATTAACGTCCAATTACATTTGCTTTATTTAATATCAGAGCTAACGAGAAATCCAACGTCCAAAAACCTCGCCGCGCCCGCCGCGGCGCACGGAGCCCATCCAGCGTCACCGTCACGAACCGCCGCGCGTTCGGGGAACCAGTCTCGTGGAATTTGGATAAATCTCCCCCCTAATGAACGACGGGATAGGCTCCAGCACCTAATGACCCTAATTAAACAAAGAAGCTTTAGAAAGGACGGAGAAAAGACATTGTTTAATTCGAACGAATTACCTGTGGAATGAATTGGAACAGCGATCACGAGGCAGCTGCACGCCTTCATGTTTGATTGAAACGGAGCCGCGCCGCCGTACTTTCCTAAAAACAGTGCCAGCGTCGTCCGAGGTTACAGTGCGATGTTTACTAAGCCGCCACAGGTGCGAGGGCAAGTTGTCCGGTTTTTCGGTCCCTCGCCGCCGCAGCTGACACACACACACACACACACAGACACACACACACACACACACTCACACACACACACACACACACCAGCGCCACGCCATCGGGAGAAATTAGTTCCAAAAAAAGAAGCAGAATTCGGAAAGCAAACGTCTCTCGGTTAATTTGCACCATCTGGGGTAAATGGTTGCCGTGTGTAAAATGAGCCCTGGAATCGGAGTCCCGATGCGTTCCCGGCGCTCCGTGCTCCTCCGGACTGATCCCATTGTTTGGAATAACGCGGGCCGCTCTTTAATCTTCGCACATGAATGTTTCATTACATTTCAGTTCATTACGTATTAAAGTGCCTTCGTTAGCGCGGCCTGCAGCTCTAATGGGATTACGCCGCGCGGCTAACGGAACCCGCGTTCAGACCGCGCTCTGCAGAACCGACCCGGACCGGCGTCCACCACGACACCAAAACCTCGTCCCCGTGTCCTTCACATCGGTTCTGATCATTAATTATTGTTAATGTTAACAGAAACCTTCAACACTCTCAGTGCTTGACTCCAGGTTCAAATCCCAATCTGGGTGGAGTTTGCATGTCCTCCCCATGTCAGTGTGGGTTTCCTCTGGATTCAACATGGATTCAAGGTAAATTGAATGCTCTAAATTGCCCCATATAGAGTGTGTCTCAATGAGTAATTGTACCCTGTGATGGATTGGCGTCCTGTCCTGTGTCCATCTGCCCAGCACCTAAAACGTTCTCCCCTGGAAGGGCATGGGGAACCCCACCCCCCACGACCCTCGTGGAGGATTAAGCTGAAGATAATGGATGGATGGATGAACTTATTCAGAGTCGTTTACATCAGCAGTGAACAGCAGGTTCTCCACCCGTTCTGTCTCTGGTCTGATCTTCACGTCATCTGAGGTGGAACCTGACCGTTCACCCGACAGAACGGGTCACCAACAAGACGGTGGTGAGGCCAAACAGCGAGGAAAGTGAGGCACATGCAGACTTTTCCCACACTCAGGCCTCAGAGTCAATTGGAACGGAACGTACTGATTGGACGTCCACGCTCCGGGACGCAGAACCAGACTGACCTGCAGTTCTGTGGGTTTTTCGTGGCGATGTCTCTTGAGGTTGTAATTTGAATCTTTGATGAAAATTTCGTGACTTCTCAAAAACCCACCGAATTAAACACCCCCCCCAGTGACGGAACCCCGAAGAACCCTAACGGCGAGGACGTCATGGGAACGCGGAGCGTTACAGAAGACCTTCACCGTTCTCATCCCTGAAAACACCATGATGTCTTTTTTGGGAACGTTCCAGCAGCCCATCAGAAACCATTACGTACTCTAATGACTCGGGCCGAGTCGGTGTTATTATTGTGGGAAATCGAACCGAGTCCTCTTTTCATAGATGCCCACTGATTGATGGGGGGGGGACGGGGGTCGGGGGACGGGGGACGGGGGGGGGTCATCGGGCTCGTCGTGGGTCGGTCCGAGTCTCACGGCGGATAGTTTGGCTGCACACTGAGTTCAAGCCGATGAAAGGCAGATCTGGAAAACGCCTGTCTCATTCTTTTGTCCTCTCTCGCTCTCCCTTGTCCCCCCCCCCCCGTCCCCCCCCCCGTCCCCCATGGACACTCATGCGGCATGGATCTGTTTACACCGGGGCGGAGCAGTGTTTGCAGTGACGCTAAACACGAACAGGAACCATGGGATGAAAACGAGGGAAAGAATGGAGAGTGAAAAGACATTGTTCAGTGTGGAATAAAGGTCAGCGATGATAAACATGGCAGCATCTGCGGGTGGACGAGGACGTTCTGCCAGAACACGCAGACGGAACCGAGCTTTAAAACACTATACGCTTCTGAAATCAGAACGTCCACAGAACATTTAGACCATCAGACTTCATGCGGTTTAAACCAAACCCATATAAAATGTTTTAATATAGAACATTGTGATGTAGAGGGCTTAGTGGTTGGCATGTTCTCCTCTCAGCGCCAGGGATTCGGGTTCGAATACCAATCGGGGTAGAGTGTGCATGTTGTCAGTGTGGGTTTCCTCGCTGCACCCCCCACCAACCACACCTGACCGCAACTGTCCGTCCAGCTGCATTCAACTCTGACCAGGAGAACATACCAATCACACAGGTCAAACATCCGGTCCATCGTTCCGCGCGTCTGATTAATAATGCAGGGATTTAAAAAAAAAAAGCCGACCTGCAGAAATGTAAAATAAAACAAACTGTATTCGTCACGTTTGAATAATTAATTATCACTCATTAATTATTAATCTCATTCTAAAACCCTGCGAATCACGTGCCGCTGAAATCTGTGCGAACGCAAAAAAATGACTTATTATGGGATGTTTAGGAAAAACAGAGGAGTTTGGGGAGGACGAACCCGATTCACGGAACAGCCGACCATTCAGGCGACGCAGAGGGGCGTAGAGAGCAGCTACAGAATGACTGGAGAACATGCTAAACTTCAGGAACATCAACTGATTGAAAGCAGCTGCTGAGTGAAAAACATTTCCACAAAACGGAACCAGATTTCAGTTTAACTGGTTGTTCTGTTTAATTGGACGCAATAATAATGTGAGTGTGTGTGTGAGTGTGTGTGTGTGTGTGTGTGTGTGTGTGTGTGTGTGTGTGTGTGTGAACAGATATAAAATAATAAAAATGAGGTGTATAATATTTCGAAAGCCGGGTGATGAATGTGTTTTCAGTTTCGCAAAGATTTCCAATCAGCGCTAAAGCAGGCGACACATTTCGTCTCCGTCGTGTTGAACTGCGCACTTGTTCTGCAAACCATCAGGAGAACGAAACGCACACAATGAGGACACGAGGGTCGGGACAGGCTCCAGTGCACTGCTCATTAAAAGTGTGAGAAAAAAAAAAAACGCAACAGAAAACAAATGAGACCGTTAACGACGTGACCGCCGAAAAGAGACGAACGCCGAGAGAGAACCAACCAACGAGAGACGAACCAACCAACGAGAGACAAAGCAATCAACGAGAGACGAACCAACCAACGAGAGACGAACCAACCAACGAGAGACGAACCAACCAACGAGAGACAAAGTAACCAACGAGAGACGAACCAACCAACGAGAGACAAAGCAACCAACGAGAGACAAACCAACCAACGAGAGACAAAGTAACCAACGAGAGACGAACCAACCAACGAGAGACGAACCAACCAACGAGAGACAAAGCAACCAACGAGAGACAAAGCAACCAACGAGAGATGAACCAACCAATGAGAAACGAACCAAACAATGAGAAACGAACCAACCAACGAGAGACGAACCAACCAACGAGAGACAAACCAACCAACGAGAGACAAACCAACCAACGAGAGACGAACCAACCAATGAGAAACAAACCAACCAACAAGAGAACAAACCAACCAATGAGAGACAAACCAACCAACGAGAGACAAAGTAACCAACGAGAGACAAACCAACCAACGAGAGAACAAACCAACCAATGAGAGACAAAGCAACCAACGAGAGACAAAGCAACCAACGAGAGACGAACCAACCAACGAGAGACGAACCAACCAACGAGAGACGAACCAACCAACGAGAGACGAACCAACCAACGAGAGACGAACCAACCAACGAGAGACGAACCAACCAATGAGAGACGAACACAACCAATAAGAGAACAAACCAACCAACGAGAGACAAAGCAACCAACGAGAGACGAACAAACCAACGAGAGACGAACCAACCAACCAGAGACAAACCAACCAACCAGAGAACAAACCAACCTGAAGAGTCCAGAGAGGAGCGCTGGAGATGGTCCCCTAAAGACACACGTATGGCGGACACCTACACAAGCATTATGACATCACAGTCTGAATCCCCTCGGTCTTAGAACACTCTCATCATAAGCAGGAAACCCTGAGAATCCTCTAAAGGTTCCACTTCCATGAGTTCCATCCAAGTTTTGAACTATATTTACAGAATGTTCTCTTCACACTGCGAAACTGTGCAAAACAGTTCAACGATCATTAAAAAACTAGCAAATTGCACAACGCAGGCGATACGGAAATGAACGCAGTAACCGATTCACCAACTCCTTTGATCTTTCTGACCAATCACAGATGTTCCAGATGGGTTTTTTGGTTCTATCGCGGCGTGCGCCCAACCCGGCGAATGTAAACCGTTCTAGTTTGAAGGATTTAAAGCCGGTCTGTAACTACGGCACATCAAAGGTCCAAGGTTCGCCATCCGGAGGTTTAACGCATCACTGCAACCGCGGCCCGGCGCTGAGGAGCTGCACGGAGCCGCCGCACAACCCCCACGATGAAATACGACGCATCGCCGCCGCATCTAAAACCATCCGTCGCTGGACAACCGATTAACGATGACGGGCTGCTGGGGTTTGAACTTTTCTTTTAACCCAAAGTCGTGTGTTTGTAGTTCCAGACCCCGTTAGTGCCCAACCCTCAGCCGCACAACGTCCAAATTTCCATGAACTCAAATGTAAACGGCCCCAAAATCCGACTTAATGAGAAATTCAAATAGAGGCTTGGCAGCGAGGGCGTGCAGATGGGTTCGGCGCTCGGCCCGCCTCGGTTTAAAAACTTCTGATCTGGGTTGCCAGATTTAAAGTGGGTCAGGCAGCCCGGCGAACCCTTACATTAACATCAACAAGGTGATCGTGTTGGAACATCTCTCCCAAAGTCCCGTCTTTAACGTCCCGTCTCAGAGCTCCGGAGATCCGAGAGGACATGGTGGCGAACCTACCAAACCTCCAGCCATGTCTCCTACAGTGACGAGATCCTACAGACTCACGTGATCAGAAACCAATTCTCATTAAGAAATAAAACAGTCTGCTGGCGGCGTGGACGATGTCTCGGCGTGGACGATGTCTCGGCGTGGACGATGTCTCGGCGTGGACGATGTCTCGGTGTGACAATGTTTCGGCGTGGACGATGTCTCGGCGTGGACGATGTCTCGGCGTGGACGATGTCTCGGCGTGGACGATGTCTCGGTGTGACAATGTTTCGGCGTGGACGATGTCTCGGCGTGGACGATGTCTCGGCGTGGACGATGTCTCGGCGTGGACGATGTCTCGGCGTGGACGATGTCTCGGTGTGACGATGTCTCGGCGTGGACGCTCAGCTCCGGGTTATAGACGTCAAATTTACTTTTATAGACACACAATCATCTGCTGTTTGTTTATAAAACATCAGCCAACCGGAACCTCGCTCTGTAAACTTTAACACAGCAGTCAGTCACACCGCGCAGAACCACACGGCCTCTGACCCCGCGAAGGGCCGCGCTCAAGGACCCACTTCAGTGGCCCCGGGATTTGAACCCACAACCTTAGATTGATAGCGGTTTCTCTCAGACCTATCCCTGCAGGAGGTGCGATTCATCACTGCGGAACTTCACTGTGTTCACAGTCAGCTATGTAAATACTGACCTCAGGACTGACCAACCACTGACACTCACACATCACATGACCTCAGCGCTGAAAGATATTCAAATGTCCTCATGTTTAACCAAATCTCTGCCAGTTTAGAACCCAATTATCTATTTAAGTGCACAGTTCTGCAGCAGAACAGTCTGCTTCTGTTCATCAGAACCAAAAATGGGTCAACAAAATCCAGAACCAAAAAGTTCTGAGTTCTGAGTTCTGAGTCCGATCCCCGAAATCAGACGACGGAGACGTAACTCCACGAACCTGAGCTTCACTTCCTAAAGATTTAGAAACAAAAGATTTAGAAACACCTTAAAAGACAGTTAATATCATTCATTCATTCATCTTCCACTTCCTCTACTAGGGTCGCGGGGGGGGGGGCAATTTGGAGCATTCAATTGACCTTGAATCCATGTTTTTTGGACTGTGGGAGGAAACGGGAGAAGCCGGAGGAAACCCACACCGATACGGGGAGAACATGCAAACTCCATCCAGATTGGGATTCGGACCTGGAATCCCCAGCGCTGAGAGGAGAACATGCCAAACCACTAAGCCACCGTGCCACCCCCGTTAATATTATGAGAATAAACACAGGACCACAGACGGAACGCCGCTGCTGCAACGCAAAACGAGAACCCACGGAGTGGATGAGAGCCGAGAGTGGACGAGAGCCGAGAGTGGAGACTCGCTGATGTTTTAGTGAACAAATAAAGTGAAGTGAAGCCCACCTCCACCACCTCCTCCACCTCCTCCACCTCGTCCTCCACCTCCTCCACCACCTCCTCCACCTCGTCCTCCACCTCGTCCTCCACCTCCTCCACCACCTCCTCCTCCTCCACCTCCTCCTCCTCCTCCTCCTCCTCCTCCTCCTCCTCCTCCTCCCGGATTTATTACGGCACATTAGCAGCACAGGAATTCGAGCTCCTGCCAAACTCAATATTGACTCCACAGGAACTGACTCTTCTGACTCTTCTGATACACAAAGCAGATCAGCAGCGCCGCATACAAACAAACACACCGGGTTCAGACGCGGGTTCAGCGTCCGCCCGCCCGCCCGCCCGCCCGCCCGCCCGCCCGTCCACCCGCCCGTCCACCTTCACTCAGGACCACCGGTTCCCCCGAGAACGGCGGCTCCTATCATCAGCGCCATCAAAACGCCATCGTATCTACAGAACGCCTCCATCTACAGCACGCGTCCCGTCCCGTCCCGTCCCACCCCGTCCCACCCCGCCCCGCCCCGTCCCGTCCCACCCCGCCCCGCCCCGTCCCGTCCCACCCCGCCCCGTCCCGTCCCGTCTCGGCACCTCGTCCTCTTTCCTTTTCTTTCCGTCTCGCTGACTGCTGTCCTAATGGAGCAGGACAGATAAGAAATGGATGCCTTCCGCAGCGTTATTAATTTTTCAAAATGCCTCCTCCATCTTTGAAGCCTGCCCCAGCTCCCCCCCCCCCGCCTGCCCCAGCTCCCCCCCCCCCCCCCCCCCCCCCCCCCCCTGCCCCCGCCACGAGAAAGCATCGTTTCTTTACGGACCGCTCCTGATACAAATACCCCGGCCTCCTGTGAGTTACACCCCCCCCCCCCCATCGACCTCAGGCCGACCACGCCGTCTCTCTCCCCCCGTCAGCAGAGCGGCAACGTTCCGAACGGCGCCGCTTCACCTGCGCGTCGGGATCAATCACGTCCATCACGGTTCCGCGTGGAGAACGTCGGAGGACGACATCCATTTAGAAATGTAATTTGGTTATTGAGCAGACATTCTGATCCAAAGCCACTTACAGGGCACAGGGTTGACACAGCGCCCCCTGGAGCCACGAGGGTTAGGGGTCAGACTCCAGGAGCCACATCGGTAACGTCAGTGAACCCGGGACACATGAAAAGGTTCCTTAAATTTGGGTTGTTCAAACTCCCCCCCCCCTCTCCCCCCAAGTAAAAAGAAGGAGGTTCTCTAACGAGTTTCTCCGTCAGTGACCCGGAACCCGGAGCGATCCGTGGAACTGCGACGACTTTCGGCAAAAAAAAAAGCTTCAGAACAAGAAGATCAATCGGTTAAGATGTCGGAACGGGACAAAGACGTGAGGGGTGAGGGGTGAGGGGTGGGGTGAGGGGTTACAGCCAATTAGCATGAGGTTTGGACCCTGTGATTTATTAGATGTCCATCAAGGACACCCCCCTCCCAACCCTAACACAACCCCCCCCCAAAAAAAAAATAAAAAAAAAAAAAAAACCTAAAACTGGGTACAGCAGTACAGTCCTAATACCCCCCCCTCACACCCCCCCCCCCCCCCCCCCCACCCCCCCCCCCCCCCCCCCCCCGCCCCGCCCGCCCCGCCAACCAGCATGTGATACATTAGTGAAGATTAGCTTACCATCAGCATTCTATTCTTACAGTGCTGCCAACCGGGCGCAGCATCCTGTGTGTATATGTGTGTGTTGTGTATATGTGTGTGTGTGTGTGTGTGTGTGTGTGTGTGTATACATCTGTGTACTTGTTCAACCAGATGAGGAGACCGATTTAGCTAGAGTGTGAACGGGTGCTCTGAGACAGACAGGCACACACACACACACACACACACACACACACACACACACACACACACACACACACACACACACAACCTCAATTATCACACATTTTGCTCTGTGCACATTCCAGCTCGACTGGAAGACGGAGAGCGGCTCGTCTGGAGACCCGGCGCGGGATGAATGTGCGGCGCCCAGCCGAGCGGCTAGAGGGCAAACATTTCTAATGAGAGAGATCATCTCACGCTGGGACCCCAAATTAGGCTGCATGATGAACAGGGCCGACGCCATCGCTCGGTTCTGCACTGCCGGGCGTGTAGGCACGCTCATTACACCGTATACACTGCGACGGGCGTGGCGGCGGCGGCGCACACGCTCGGGACGCTGGCTATCGATTGGAATTCAATTTCGTTACAAAAAAAAAAAAAAAAAAGAGTCTTTTTTGGGCGGCACGGTGGCTTAGTGGTTTAGCATGTTCTCCTCTCAGCGATAGGGATTCCCGCTTCGAATCCCCATCTGGGTGGAGTTTCCATGTTCTCCTCGTGTCCGTGTGGGTTTCCTCCGGGTTCTCCGGTTTCCTCCCACAGTCCAAAAACATGGATCAAGGTCAATTGAATTCTCAAATTGCCCCATATAGAGTGTGTGTGTATGTGTGAGTGAGTGTGTGCCCAGCGATGGATTGGCGTCCTGTCCTGGGTGTATCTGCCCAGCGCCCGACACGTTCTCCCCTGGATGGGCATGGGGAACCCCCCCCCCCCCCCCGACCCTAATAGAGGATGAAGCAGGAGATAATGGATGAATGAATGAAGAGTCTTTTTTGGAAACGTCAAGAACCCCAAAATGCGACAGCGGAGCTTAATTCCAACCGAGCGCTCGGGCCGCGGGTTCCACGTCCTCTCTGCGACGCAGGTTCGTAAATTAAACGCAGTGCATCGGAACTCGGACGCCGGTCGGCTGGGTGTCCACAGAGTTCTGGACATGCCGCTGGACGTCCACAGCTCGAACCCGCGCCATTCGATCGCTCCGAAAAGCGGCGTGAACCGGAATAGGTTTTAAGCATCAGCTGAATGATTTAAATAAAGGAAACTAAATCACAACGTCCCTCCCACCTGTCCCAAACGAAGGACGCGCATCAGAGTCTTAAAAACGAACCTCAGAACCAACAATCTCATTAATGATTAATATTTCATCAGATTAATAATAAACGAGGGCATTAATCTGATCTGATGTAAACCATCGATCATTGATCTCAAATTAGTATCGTGAATATCGTATCATATCGGACTGAATCACACAGATCTTCATGGCGATATGGTTTTAATGACTTTATTTGAAGTTAATTAATGGTCGTCTTTATTCCGGGTTCTAACGTCAGTGCAGGAGAACCACACTCGCATCGGATTCATTTCACAGTCTGATCTCATTTCATTTTATCGTTCCCCTCCTGGCATGACCCGAATCTTATCATTGATTATAATGCATACATTCATTCAAACACACACACACACACACACACACACACACGGTACGCAGCATGTGATCTGTGTCAGGGACGTGTGTGTGTGTGTGTGTGTGTGTGTGTGTGTGTGTGTGGAACCCACTCATGTGTTTAACAGCTGACGGCGTTAGAGGCAGAAGCATCGGCGTTGAAGACGCCTCTGGTCATGAGGTCATGAAAAAGCTCTTTGTAGTTAATTAAACGAACGTTCAGGAGGTCGTTTCAGGACGTCGTCGTTAACGTCCTGAGGTCTGACCTCGCGGCTTTATCAGAGAGAGATAAGTCAACGTGAACGCCGTGGAGGTGTGTGGACCTTCAACCGGCTATAAACAAAACCATAAACACATCTCAGAGTCGGGGTTCCGATGAACTGAGAAATCCTGCAGCACGTCTTTACTTTACGGAACGTTCTGGAGAAAAGTCCAGATTACAGCAGCGGTCTGAGACGCATTAAAGACCTGACACGGAACTTAAAACCCTGGACCTGACTCAGTGGATCTGACTCGCTGGCTCTGAACTCAATGGATGTGACTCAGTAGATATGACTCAGTGGTTCTGACTCTCTGGTTCTGAACTCAATGGATCTGATTCTCTGGCTCTGAACCCAACGGCTCTGACTCCCCGGCTCTGACTCCCCGGCTCTGACTCCATGGCTCTGACTCCCTGGCTCTGACTCCCTGGCTCTGACTCCCTGGCTCTGACTCCCTGGCTCTGACTCCCTGGCTCTGACTCTCTGGCTCTGACTCTCTGGCTCTGACTCCATGGCTCTGACTCCATGGCTCTGACTCCATGGCTCTGACTCCATGGCTCTGACTCCATGGCTCTGACTCCATGGCTCTGACTCCCCGGCTCTGACTCCCCGGCTCTGACTCCCTGGCTCTGACTCCCTGGCTCTGACTCCCTGGCTCTGACTCTCTGGCTCTGACTCCTTGGCTCTGACTCCCTGGCTCTGACTCCCTGGCTCTGACTCCCTGGCTCTGACTCTCTGGCTCTGACTCCCTGGCTCTGGCTCTGACTCCCTGGCTCTGACTCCCTGGCTCTGACTCCCTGGCTCTGACTCTCTGGTTTTTGTTTTGGAGGCAGCGTCTGATGAACTGATCTCAGCTCAGCCTTCAGCTCGTCCCTGTTTTGGTTCTTCACTCTGAGGAGAAATGAAAGGTAAAGCTCTGCAGATCACCTGGAACCGGGTTCTGCAGACAAACACGGAGCGCTTTGGAAACACTGGAGCTGAATTCGGCATGAAAAGGAAAAACGAGGCTTAATCCCCTCAGACTCATGTTAAAGAACTCGTGACGCAGCGCTTCTGTTTTTCATTTAAAGGAACCTGGAGAACCCGGAGAACCTGGTAGGTTACTTAAGAATTTAAATAGCAAGCTCTCTGCTTCTGGCATGAAGCGACCACCTGCATCAGGGTTCGAACTTCACGCTGGAAAAAGGGGAGCTTTTGAGGAGGCCACCCGAAATCTCCCTTAAACCCTCCAACAGAACCGGATCAGAACCGGATCAGAACTCAGGACCAGAACACTGTACGGAGACGTGCAGGAGGACATCTCGCCTCAGCTCGTTAAAATCTGTTCTCATTTTAATAACGCAGTCCATTCAGGTCCGCGCAGAACCCCGCGCAGAACCCAGCGCAGAACCCCACGCAGAACCCCGCAGTGGGCTGTTACACCGCAGGTCCCGCCCATTACCACCAAACGACCCAATGGCAAAAAGGCCATCCGCACTCACAGAGAGGTTTCCCTCAGGACAGGCCTCCTGCGCCGCGCTGCTGTCTCGGAGCGCCGGTCTCGGGTTCCTCCTGCGGTGTTCCTCTGGGTTCTCCACCGACCGCCGTGGACGTCGAGAAGACCTGGGCCTTTCCCTCCTCTTCCCTCCGTCTCTGTCACCGCCGCTGCAGCTCCTTGGAATCTGAGACAGGAGAAAAATGTCAGCCGTGAGGAGGGGATGTGTGTGTGTGTGTGTGTGTGTGTGTGTGTGTGTGTGTGTGTGTGTGTGTGTGAGTGTGTGTGTGTGTCCTCTCCAAAACGGGCCCTGAGACGACTACGCTTTTGTATTTGCCAAGAAACTGGAAGGCTGTTACCTGGGAAACGTGTGGCATGGCAGATTTGGCGAGGTTATTTGAATGCCGAACCAGAGCACTGAGCGCCGCGGCTTCACCGGATCAGACGGACTGAACCCAGATCAGATCAGACGCACTGAACCCAGATCAGATCAGATCAGACGGACTGAACCCAGATCAGATCAGACGGACTGAACCCAGATCAGATCAGACGCACTGAACCCAGATCAGATCAGATCAGACGGACTGAACCCAGATCAGATCAGACGCACTGAACCCAGATCAGATCAGACGCACTGAACCCAGATCAGATCAGATCAGACGGACTGAACCCAGATCAGATCAGACGGACTGAACCCAGATCAGATCAGATGGACTGAACCCAGATCAGATCAGATCAGACGCACTGAACCCAGATCAGATCAGACGGACTGAACCCAGATCAGATCAGATCAGACGGACTGAACCCAGATCAGATCAGACGGACTGAACCCAGATCAGATCAGACGGACTGAACCCAGATCAGATCAGATCAGACGGACTGAACCCAGATCAGATCAGACGGACTGAACCCAGATCAGATCAGATCAGATCAGACGGACTGAACCCAGATCAGATCAGACGCACTGAACCCAGATCAGATCAGACGGACTGAACCCAGATCAGATCAGACGGACTGAACCCAGATCAGATCAGATCAGACGGACTGAACCCAGATCAGATCAGACGGACTGAACCCAGATCAGATCAGATCAGATCAGACGGACTGAACCCAGATCAGATCAGACGCACTGAACCCAGATCAGATCAGACGGACTGAACCCAGATCAGATCAGACGCACTGAACCCAGATCAGATCAGACGGACTGAACCCAGATCAGATCAGATCAGACGGACTGAACCCAGATCAGATCAGACGCACTGAACCCAGATCAGATCAGATCAGACGGACTGAACCCAGATCAGATCAGACGGACTGAACCCAGATCAGATCAGATCAGACGGACTGAACCCAGATCAGATCAGATGGACTGAACCCAGATCAGATCAGATCAGACGGACTGAACCCAGATCAGATCAGACGCACTGAACCCAGATCAGATCAGACGGACTGAACCCAGATCAGATCAGATCAGACGGACTGAACCCAGATCAGATCAGACGGACTGAACCCAGATCAGATCAGATCAGATCAGACGGACTGAACCCAGATCAGATCAGACGCACTGAACCCAGATCAGATCAGACGGACTGAACCCAGATCAGATCAGACGGACTGAACCCAGATCAGATCAGATCAGACGGACTGAACCCAGATCAGATCAGACGGACTGAACCCAGATCAGATCAGATCAGATCAGACGGACTGAACCCAGATCAGATCAGACGCACTGAACCCAGATCAGATCAGACGGACTGAACCCAGATCAGATCAGACGCACTGAACCCAGATCAGATCAGACGGACTGAACCCAGATCAGATCAGATCAGACGGACTGAACCCAGATCAGATCAGACGCACTGAACCCAGATCAGATCAGATCAGACGGACTGAACCCAGATCAGATCAGACGGACTGAACCCAGATCAGATCAGATCAGACGGACTGAACCCAGATCAGATCAGACGCACTGAACCCAGATCAGATCAGACGGACTGAACCCAGATCAGATCAGATCAGACGGACTGAAACCCAGATCAGATCAGACGGGACTGAACCCAGATCAGATCAGATCAGATCAGACGGACTGAACCCAGATCAGATCAGACGCACTGAACCCAGATCAGATCAGACGGACTGAACCCAGATCAGATCAGACGAACTGAACCCAGATCAGATCAGATCAGACGGACTGAACCCAGATCAGATCAGACGGACTGAACCCAGATCAGATCAGATCAGATCAGACGGACTGAACCCAGATCAGATCAGACGCACTGAACCCAGATCAGATCAGACGGACTGAACCCAGATCAGATCAGACGCACTGAACCCAGATCAGATCAGACGGACTGAACCCAGATCAGATCAGATCAGACGGACTGAACCCAGATCAGATCAGACGCACTGAACCCAGATCAGATCAGATCAGACGGACTGAACCCAGATCAGATCAGACGGACTGAACCCAGATCAGATCAGATCAGACGGACTGAACCCAGATCAGATCAGATGGACTGAACCCAGATCAGATCAGATCAGACGGACTGAACCCAGATCAGATCAGACGCACTGAACCCAGATCAGATCAGACGGACTGAACCCAGATCAGATCAGACGCACTGAACCCAGATCAGATCAGACGGACTGAACCCAGATCAGATCAGACGGACTGAACCCAGATCAGATCAGACGCACTGAACCCAGATCAGATCAGATCAGACGGACTGAACCCAGATCAGATCAGATGGACTGAACCCAGATCAGATCAGATCAGACGGACTGAACCCAGATCAGATCAGACGCACTGAACCCAGATCAGATCAGACGGACTGAACCCAGATCAGATCAGACGCACTGAACCCAGATCAGATCAGACGGACTGAACCCAGATCAGATCAGATCAGACGGACTGAACCCAGATCAGATCAGACGGACTGAACCCAGATCAGATCAGACGGACTGAACCCAGATCAGATCAGATCAGACGGACTGAACCCAGATCAGATCAGACGCACTGAACCCAGATCAGATCAGACGGACTGAACCCAGATCAGATCAGACGCACTGAACCCAGATCAGATCAGACGGACTGAACCCAGATCAGATCAGACGGACTGAACCCAGATCAGATCAGACGGACTGAACCCAGATCAGATCAGACGGACTGAACCCAGATCAGATCAGACGCACTGAACCCAGATCAGATCAGATCAGACGGACTGAACCCAGATCAGATCAGACGGACTGAACCCAGATCAGATCAGATCAGACGGACTGAACCCAGATCAGATCAGATGGACTGAACCCAGATCAGATCAGATCAGACGGACTGAACCCAGATCAGATCAGACGCACTGAACCCAGATCAGATCAGACGGACTGAACCCAGATCAGATCAGACGCACTGAACCCAGATCAGATCAGACGGACTGAACCCAGATCAGATCAGACGGACTGAACCCAGATCAGATCAGACGCACTGAACCCAGATCAGATCAGATCAGACGGACTGAACCCAGATCAGATCAGATGGACTGAACCCAGATCAGATCAGATCAGACGGACTGAACCCAGATCAGATCAGACGCACTGAACCCAGATCAGATCAGACGGACTGAACCCAGATCAGATCAGACGCACTGAACCCAGATCAGATCAGACGGACTGAACCCAGATCAGATCAGACGCACTGAACCCAGATCAGATCAGACGGGACTGAACCCAGATCAGATCAGATCAGACGGACTGAACCCAGATCAGATCAGACGGACTGAACCCAGATCAGATCAGACGGACTGAACCCAGATCAGATCAGATCAGACGGACTGAACCCAGATCAGATCAGACGGACTGAACCCAGATCAGATCAGATCAGACGGACTGAACCCAGATCAGATCAGACGGACTGAACCCAGATCAGATCAGACGGACTGAACCCAGATCAGATCAGACGGACTGAACCCAGATCAGATCAGACGGACTGAACCCAGATCAGATCAGACGGACTGAACCCAGATCAGATCAGATCAGACGGACTGAACCCAGATCAGATCAGACGGAGAACCCAGATCAGATCAGACGGACTGACCCAGATCAGATCAGCGGACTGAACCCAGATCAGATCAGACGGACTGAACCCAGATCAGATCAGACGGACTGAACCCAGATCAGATCAGACGGACTGAACCCAGCCAGATCAGATCAGACGGGACTGAACCCCCAGATCAGATCAGACGGACTGAACCCAGATCAGATCAGATCAGACGGGACTGAACCCAGATCAGATCAGACGGACTGAACCCAGATCAGATCAGACGGAGATCAGACGGGACTGAACCCAGATCAGATCAGACGGACTGAACCCAGATCAGATCAGACGGACTGAACCCAGATCAGATCAGACGGACTGAACCCAGATCAGATCAGACGGACTGAACCCAGATCAGATCAGACGGACTGAACCCAGATCAGATCAGACGGACTGAACCCAGATCAGATCAGATCAGACGGACTGAACCCAGATCAGATCAGACGGACTGAACCCAGATCAGATCAGATCAGACGGACTGAACCCAGATCAGATCAGACGGACTGAACCCAGATCAGATCAGACGGACTGAACCCAGATCAGATCAGACGGACTGAACCCAGATCAGATCAGATGGACTGAACCCAGATCAGATCAGATCAGACGGACTGAACCCAGATCAGATCAGACGGACTGAACCCAGATCAGATCAGACGGACTGAACCCAGATCAGATCAGACGGACTGAACCCAGATCAGATCAGATCAGCGAGCGGTGAGGCAGCGTTATCACAACCTCAGTTCAACCTCGCTCTCAAAACATCACGTTTTCTCTCCAGAGTCCTAAACCTGCACCTCACCAGAATCAGGTCCTCATCATCATCATCATCATCATCATCATCATCATCATCATCATCATCATCTTCATCATCATCTGGTGTCTCTCACTGAGACCTTCACTGAACCTCCAGAACCTGACTCACCACCGAAACGGGAACGCTCGACCCCCACGCCCGCCGACACCCACCGTCTGAACCCGTGGGCCCCCGGAGCACGCGATGAACGCTGGACGCACGGGTTACGGCGCGTCCACATCTGCTGTGGGGGACGTGATCGGTGGGGAGGGCAGAGTCAACACGGCGGCGAGGCCTTTACGGTTTTAAATTAGAACCGAGGAACCTCCTCACACTGCTGTAAGCTCTAAATAACGCTGCCATTCACGTGGACGGACGTCAACACCGTCACTCATCCCGAATTCGGATCCAATCTCACGAGACGGAACCGGAAACTGAAACATCCGGAACAACCGGAAACATCAGAACAGGGTGGAGGGAGGAGCCAGCCCAGCTCGTTCAGGAGTCTGAGGAACGGTGGAGGTTCTGCGCTGGAGGTGTTCTAGCTAGAGTTTGGGATGGTCTTCAGAAGCCGCGCTGGACAGAGCTATCTGGACTTTGTTGTCTGTCCCCCGTCTCTGCCCGCGTGACCCTGAGACAGTTTGATCCTGTAAAGATCTATAACACGTTTAGAACCTGATTAAATAAACGCAGCGCGTTCCTCTAAGTGGACATGTGGCCGGTCCAGCACGTTAAGGCCGTCCCCGATCCTCTCTGACCTCGTGGCCTTGCCGGTTGGCGGGGCGATGAGACATGTGTTGTCCCCCGCGCTGGCATGCTACACAATGCCGACCCAGCTGCCCCGGCCGACGCGGACCTTCGGGTTCCTCCGGTTCTCAGATTGTTTTCGGTTGACGTTTCGGAACGCGCGTTTCGCCCGGGATCTCAAAAAAAAACAAAGATCAGATTTAAAGACGGAGGCGAACGCGTCCACCGGGGCGAGGCGTCCCGATCCCAGATTAAACGAGGTTGCTGGGTTCAGACGCAGGCCGCTGCTCCTCCATCGCCGTAAAATAAGAGGCTTAACCTCATTCCCACGTATGATGGTTGTGGAATTAGCGATTGATTTAAGCTCTCTACCTCGAGCGCTCCCGCCGGCCCAAATCCTCTCAGGACCCGGCGGGCCCCGCTGGCCCCGCCAGCTTCACACGCCGATGATGATGATGTGCGATCGGGGTGGAGCGCTCCGGCCACACATTTCTGAAGGCGGCGCTCTGGCTCGACATTCTCTCCGTGCTGGCAACCGAGCGCAGGGATCCTGGCTACGCACCATCCAGCGAATATCTCACACTCGCTGGACGAATGGGGGGGGGTGTGGGGGGGGGGGCAGCCGAGGAGAGTGTGAGAACGAGTGAAGGAAGAGAAATAAACAAACCCTCTGATCACGCCGATAAATCACCGAACCAAACCCACCAGCCTCAAAATGGAGCCCCAGCAGCGCCTGTGTCTCCATCCCATAATAATCCAGAATATAAGCTGCAGAATGCGCCATGTAAACATTTCATTCCAGTCCAGACCTCCGAATAAGGCCAGCAGTCTGCGGCCGTTACTACAACACGTCCACGCCGTCACAGAGGAGCCTAACGACCGCGAGGGGCTCGTTATCGACCTCATTAACCCTCCGTCAGGGTCGCTTTAGGGTCGTAAGGAACGTTAAAGGTGCTGGGCAGATTCACCCAGCACAGGACGCCAATCTCTCACTCACACAGACTCTCTCTCTCTATATATATATATATATGGGGCAATTTAGAGCATTCAATTTACCTTGAATCCATGTTTTTGGACTGTGAGACAAAACCTGGAAACCGGAGCTGAGTCTGACCTCATACATCATTAACCAATCAAAAATCATTCATTATCTCCCGCTTTATTCTATACTAGGGTCGCGGTGGGGTTCCCCATGCCCATCCAGGGGAGAACGTATTGGGCGCTGGGCAGATAGACCCAGGACAGGACGCCAATCCATCGCTGGGCACACACTCACTCACACAGACACACTCTATATGGGGCAATTTGGAGAACTCAATTGGACTTGATTCATGTTTTTGGACTGTGGGAGGAAACCGGAGAACCTGGAGGAAACCCATGTGGACACGGGGAGGACATGGAAACTCCACCCAGATGGGGATTTGAACCGGGAATCCCTAGTGCTGAGAGGAGAACATGCTAAACCACTAAGCCACCGTGCCTCATTAACTAATCAAAAATTAAAAAACAATCAAATTTAAATCCATCTGAACTTATACTTATTATTATTATTTTATTATTAAATACGTTCAGATCGTTTCAGACGTGAAACTACAAACAGTACAAACGTGTGTGTGTGTGTGTGTGTGTGTGTGTGTGTGTGTGTGTCATTAATATTAATGCAGTAAATATTAATACATTTTAAATTGTACAAAAACAGGAGCTTCATTACCTGCAGCGCTACGGCACCACCACCTTAAACTACTGGAGATTTTATGACATCACAGTCCCCACGGTGACAAGCCCCGCCCACCTGAAAGCTCCAGGATGTGATTTCTCTCTGGACGTTTGTTCTTAACTGAAACGTCGAAGTGTTTTTAAAATACCTTCGGCGCTTCGCACGCCATCTGACTCCGGGAAGCCGTCGAGCCGTCGGCGAGGCCCTTTAGCACGGGATAGGACCCAGATAAAAGAGAACGCTATAAGCTACGTAATCCTCCAGAAGATAAAACTGAGAGAGAGAGGAGAGACGAGAATCCAGGACGACGTCACGTTTCTGCAAATCCAAATTCATTCTGCACCAAATTTAAAACATTACCGTCACTGCAGCGACGGAAAGAGGCGGAGCCAACGCAATGTAATTAATATT
>JAFMOC010000322.1:467500-520000 GCA_019802505.1 Corydoras sp. C115 | reverse complement strand
CAAACGTTCCAGAAAGACTCGAATCAAAAGTACTGGGACGCCCACACATCACACCCCCAGGGGGAGTCGGTTCCACGTTCTGAAGATTTTAAAGACACGTTCCTAATTGCATTAATTTATTAGAGATACAGACGGTGGCACGGTGGCTCAGTGGTTAAGCATGTTCTCCTCTCAGCGCTAGAGATTCCCGGTTGGAATCCCCATCTGGGTGGAGTTTCCATGTTCTCCCCGTGTCCGCGTGGATTTCCTCCGGGTTCTCCGGTTTCCTCCCACAGTCCAAAAACATGGATCAAGTCAATTGAGTTCTCCAAATTGCCCCATATAGAGTGTGTCTGTGTGAGTGAGTGTGTGTCCAGTGATAGATTGCCCCCCCTGTCCTGGGTGTATCTGCCCAGCGCCCAAAACGTTCTCCCCTGGATGGGCATGGGGAACCCCCCCCCCACGACCCTAATATAGGATAAAGCAGAAGATAATGGATGGATGGATACAGACGTGAGGTGTGAGGTCACACGCTGAGGGCAAAAATCCAAAAATTGTGAATCACCACAAACTAAAGCCCGCGCCCCGCGCCCCGCGCCGTGAGCATCGCTGCGGTTCCATCACACAGCGGGGAGAACGCAGGATCGACACAGAACAGCGAACCTCCAAAAGTTTACACACCATCTCGCGGCTTTGTGTTCGTTTTTGTTTTTTAAATGAGGACTCAACCTCGATCCGAAAAAAAACCACAGGAAAAATGTTTCAGAACGAAACGGATGTCCGAAACATCTGCACCGCCTCCAAGAACCCAGTTTCACCCCCACAAAGAACCGCAAAGAACCCTTTGATCTTCAGATGATTTTTCAGTTTTTTTTAAACGAGGAGTTTCGGCTGTAAATGATCCAGAGCATCTAGAACATCCAGAACTGATGGTGCACCGATACAGCGCTCGGATGTCATTAGGTGGTCGCAGGTCTGCGCCTCAGCCAATCAGATTTGAGGAGCCTAAGAGCCGGTTTTATGAGCGTAAGCTTAAACCTCAGACTAAACTTCTTTAGATCAGTCTCTAAAGACTGAACATCAAAGAGTCGGTCGCCACGACGAGTCCTTCGTCTGCGTAACGACGGAGACGCCGCTCGTTAATTAACTCGGTGGAACAGCCGCTTGTATTCAACCTTTAATAACTTCTCATCATGTGACCGACCTTCAGCGTTTACTTTCATTTTCATCTGACGAGCAGGGCATTCAATATTTCACCTTTGATTTGTTTTTTTTATTCCAAACAGGAAACATGCCGAATGTGGGCGTGGCCATATCGTTCGTGTTGCTGGTTTTGCCGACGCTGTGAATTTCAGCAGCCGCGTCTTAATATGCAGCTTCATTAAAGTGACCATAAGTCATTCGGAATGACGGGATAAGCTCCAGTGTGCCAGCGTGGGGTGGGCCACATTTAATGAGACAGAGCAGAAATAACCAAAAGTATGTGGACACTGGATG
Source organism: Corydoras sp. C115 (assembly GCA_019802505.1). Taxonomy (NCBI): domain Eukaryota; kingdom Metazoa; phylum Chordata; class Actinopteri; order Siluriformes; family Callichthyidae; genus Corydoras; species Corydoras sp. C115. Next base: position 518,524 of record JAFMOC010000322.1, on the reverse strand, counting down.
TTTCTCAGGATTTATATATTTTATATATTATTCATCCATCCATTATCTTCCACTTTATCCTATATTATGGGGGGGGGGGGTTGTCCCAATGCCCATTCAGGGGAGAACACCAATCTATCGCTGGACACACACTCTTTCACACCGACACACTCTATATGGGGCAATTTGGAGAACTCAAACTCAAGATCCCGGAGGAAACATGCAAACTCCACCCGGATTGGGATTCGAACCGGGAATCCCCAGCGCTGAGAGAACATGCTAATCACTAAACCACTGTGCTGCTCATTTTATATATTATATATATTTTATTTCTTTATTCATTCATTATCTTCCACTTTATCCTCTATTAGGGTCGTGGGGGGGGGTTCCCCATGCCCATCCAGGGGAGAACGTTTCGGGCGCTGGGCAGATACACCCAGGACAGGGGGGCAATCTATCACAGGGCACACACTCACTCACACAAACACACTCTATATGGGGCAATTTGGAGAATTCAATTGACTTGCTCCATGTTTTTGGACTGTGGGAGGAAACCGGAGAACCCAGAGGAAACCCACGCGGACACGAGGAGAACATGGAAACTCCACCCAGATGGGGATTCGAAGCGGGAATCCCTAGTGCTGAGAGAACATGCCAACCACTAAACCACCGTGCCGCCTTCTTTATATATTATTCTTTTAATTATACGTTCAGAGCAGACCCTTCTCTGTATGGCTGACTCCTGGTTTAATGGCGTCTGGATTTATTCTAATAACCGACCTCCACGTCGGACGGTGTAAATGTTCGGGGTGTAAATGCTCGGGGTGTAAATGCTCGGGGTGTAAATGTTCGGGGTGTAAATGCTCGGGGTGTAAATGTTCGGGGTGTAAATGCTCGGGGTGTAAATGCTCGGGGTGTAAATGCTCGGGGTGTAAATGCTCGGGGTGTAAATGTTCGGGGTGTAAATGCTCGGGGTGTAAATGCTCGGGGTGTAAATGTTCGGGGTGTAAATGTTCGGGGTGTAAATGTTCGGGGTGTAAATGCTCGGGGTGTAAATGCTCGGGGTGTAAATGTTCGGGGTGTAAATGTTCGGGGTGTAAATGTTCGGGGTGTAAAATGCTCTCGGGGTGTAAATGCTCGGGGGGTGTAAATGCTCGGGGTGTAAATGCTCGGGGTGTAAATGTTCGGGGTGTAAATGTTCGGGGTGTAAATGTTCGGGGTGTAAATGTTCGGGGTGTAAATGTTCGGGGTGTAAATGCTCGGGGTGTAACTGTTCGGGGTGTAAATGCTCGGGGTGTAAATGCTCGGGGTGTAAATGTTCGGGGTGTAAATGTTCGGGGTGTAAATGTTCGGGGTGTAAATGCTCGGGGTGTAAATGCTCGGGGTGTAAATGCTCGGGGTGTAAATGCTCGGGGTGTAAATGTTCGGGGTGTAAATGTTCGGGGTGTAAATGTTCGGGGTGTAAATGTTCGGGGTGTAAATGTTCGGGGTGTAAATGCTCGGGGTGTAACTGTTCGGGGTGTAAATGCTCGGGGTGTAAATGCTCGGGGTGTAAATGTTCGGGGTGTAAATGTTCGGGGTGTAAATGTTCGGGGTGTAAATGTTCGGGGTGTAAATGTTCGGGGTGTAAATGCTCGGGGTGTAAATGCTCGGGATGTAAATGCTCGGGGTGTAAATGCTCGGGGTGTAAATGTTCGGGGTGTAAATGTTCGGGGTGTAAATGTTCGGGGTGTAAATGTTCGGGGTGTAAATGTTCGGGGTGTAAATGCTCGGGGTGTAACTGTTCGGGGGTAAATGCTCGGGGTGTAAATGCTCGGGGTGTAAATGTTCGGGGTGTAAATGTTCGGGGTGTAAATGTTCGGGGTGTAAATGCTCGGGGTGTAAATGCTCGGGGTGTAAATGCTCGGGGTGTAAATGTTCGGGGTGTAAATGCTCGGGGTGTAAATGTTCGGGGTGTAAATGTTCGGGGTGTAAATGTTCGGGGTGTAAATGCTCGGGGTGTAAATGTTCGGGGTGTAAATGCTCGGGGTGTAAATGCTCGGGGTGTAAATGTTCGGGGTGTAAATGCTCGGGGTGTAAATGCTCGGGGTGTAAATGTTCGGGGTGTAAATGTTCGGGGTGTAAATGTTCGGGGTGTAAATGCTCGGGTTCTCGGTGCGGCTCCCGGAGAACAGTGGGCTTTTGAAATGTTTGTGTTGATGGGAGTTAATGCACCTGATCTGAATAATCAGCTCATTAACATTTCAGAACTGAGGCCATGTGGGTTTGTTACCGCAGGAACCGGCGCCCTGAGCCTCCAAGAGCGGGAGCGAGCGGCGCGGCGCTAACGCACGGTGGGGGGTGTGGAGAGGTGGCGCCGTATTAATGTGCCGTTAGGAACGCGGTGTACATCAGGATAATTAGAGATCTGTATTCTTCTGGCACGACACGAAACGTTATTAAATTTATTCACGAAAAAAAAAAATAACGGGTCAGGAAATCTAAACACAGCAGCAGTTACCCATCATGCAGCAGCACTGCGACGTACCGTAGCATGCCGTGATGAACATGAGGAGACGGGGGATCTGCGATTCGGACATTGGCGCGATTGTTGGTACCAGTCAGGCGGATGACGCCCAGAAGTGTCTGCACCGTACGGGACGATGCATTAAAGGGAAAGCGTCTCGTTCTGAAGCTTCTGCTTATGAGAGAGCTGACAGGACGTCGTGATGAACACCTCCCACCACGAGTGGACCACAGCAGACGCTCACGCGTGTTCTCCAAACCAGTTCGTTAGAACACGTTCCGCCGTCTCCGGTTCTATAGCAGCTACCGATTCGTCGGCTGACGGACGAGCAGATCCCCGAAATCCCACCTGCGCGGCCCACTTCTCATGAGCTGCCGCTGTGATTGCAGAGCGTTACGGTATCAGAGAACCTGCTCAATGCTCCCGAGACGTTCTCTCAACACGCCGCTCCTCACAGCTTTCTGTTTTTTTTTTTTATACAAACTCATCCCTCAGAACTTTTCTGAAACCTGATCTCACTGTCTGTCGGCACCCAGAGGAGTCGGGGGGGGGGGGGGGGTGTTTTTAAGCCCGACTCCTCTCAACTTTTCCTTGTTATGCTTCTCACGGCGTTTCCGTTTGCACCTTTTAGCTTCAGATGTTCGGGTCTCTGAAGCTTCTCTGTGACTCTGTCGACTGTTAAACGCACTACGTAAATGGAACCGTATCGGACGCTGCGGGTTCCATCAGCTCGACGTTTAAAGCGTATTAAAGAAGCCGGAAAGCCGGCTCACCATGAACATCCCACAGGTTTGCACATCTCCCCAAATCTGTGTGCACTCCGTTTTAATATTTAATTCAACCGGTTCTCCCCGTTTTTAAATATATTAAGTCCCTTTACTTTGGCACTGATACAGTGATCTATTTTGCAGTCACACACACACACACTAAGTGAAGTGAGCACACATGCCTGCAGCAGTGGGCAGCCTGGTATACGGCGCCCGAGGGGCAATTGAGTTTAGGTGCCTTGCCAAAGGGCACTTCAGCCGTAGCACCCGGCGGAACGGGGAATCGAACCGGGGACCGTCAGTTCACGAGGCCGTTTCCTTAACCTCAAACCTACAACTGCCCTGAACGTTCTACGCTTTAGCAAAATAAAAAAAACCTGAATAAATGGAACGAGACTGAAATGCAAAACAGAATTCCTTAAAGAAACAGAAACAAAGGTAAGAGCAGGAACATCAACACATGCTACATCCCAGACGGAACAATTAGAGATCACTTTACAAACCCAGTCAGGTTCCTAAAGATCCACAAGGACATGCAGGTGAGACATGAGGTGGACACAAGGTTTTAGAACCTGATCCCGTTTGCATTTGGTCATTTATTGGACGCTTTTATCCAAAGCGACTTACAAGGTGAACACAGGGTTCATCACAGCATCCCTGCAGCAATGAGGGTTAAGGGCCTCGCTCAAGGGCCCACACTGGTAACTTCAGTAGACCTGGGATTTGAACCCACAACCTTCAGATTGTAACCCCAACGTCCCAACCACTGAGCAACCCCACCGTTTCATATCATTCATACTGTAAGTGATCTCAGTTAGCATATCAGGCGGCACGGCGGCTTAGTGGTTTGGCACGTTCTCCTCTCAGCGCTAGGGATTCCCGGTTCGAATCCCCATCTGGGTGGAGTTTCCATGTTCTCCCCGTGTCCACGTGGGTTTCCTCCAGGTTCTCGGGTTTCCTCCCACAGTCCAAAAACATGGATCAAGTCAATTGAGTTCTCCAAATTGCCCCATATAGAGTGTGTGTGTGCCCAGTGATGGGTTGGCGTCCTGTCCTGGGTGTATCTGCCCAGCGCCCGAAACATTCTCCCCTGGATGGGTATGGGGAACCCCCCCCCCCAACGCGACCCTAATATAGGAAAGGAAGTTAGCAGATCTTGAGGGTTCAGCTTTATTTTGGGGTGTAAATCCTAAAGACGGGGTTCCCAGCTGCTGAGAACGTTCCTCTCCACTGACAGAACCACCAGAAGCTCCAGTTCAGGAGAACTTCAGAACCTGGTGGGTGATGCTCCTGCACTGAGCTGATGAAAGTTCTCTGCGGGGTTCGAATCCTCGGGAGGGAACATGCCGACAGATCAAAGACTTCCCGTAAACAAATCGGAGCAGATCAATCAGAGAGCTGACGGCGGGTTCGAACCCACAGTCCGCAGGTCAGACGTTCAAAACCCATCAGCCACAAATCACAACTCATTCTTCCCCGTCTGTGTGTGTGTGTGTGTGTGTGTGTGTGTGTGTGTGCGGTGCTTATGCTAAGCTACGTTAGCGGCTAGGCTAACGAGCGAGCCCGAATGCCCCCTGCGAGCCCGGTTGCCGGGGGCAACAGCGGCACTTTTAATCTTCAAAGTTGCGGTCCGCGCGGCGGAGCGTCGCACGATCGGCCGTCCGCGTGGGGCGCTCCGGGCCGCGCGGTGCGTGCGCAGAAGTTGCGGCACTTCTCTGCGGCCAGTTCGCAAACTAAATGTCATTTATATAACGCGCAGAGCCCCTGCACGCGCGTGTTTACATAACGACGTCACGTCCCGCTGCACGCCGTCGGGGGCAGTTGGGAAAACTAGTTACCAAAATAAATAATAATACAAATAATGACATTAAGATAAAGAGTGAGAAACGAACGGCTGCGGGACCGCGGGTTCGGAACCGCGGCGGCTCCGCTGCACGCGCCAACTTCCAGCGCGCGCGCGACGCAAAGCAGCCCCGAAAAAAGAGAGAGAGAAAAAAGCGCAATCGCTCAGATCGACTTACCTGCAACGGAACGTCGACTGCGAACGCTTCCCAAAAAAAAAAAACGACTCAGCCTTCGAATCTGTTTGGTCTCCGAAAAATAAATAAAAGAGAGCGGAGCCGAGCCGAGCCGAGAGCCGAGCGGAGAGCCGAGCAGAGCGGGCGGAACGCGGCGGTCAGAGCCTTAAAGACTGTGGGCGAAACCTAAAGACGAAGCGGAGAGAGGAGAGAAAGTGCCGCGCCGGAGATGTGAGGAAAAAAACACATGATCCACATGATCTGCACGTCAGAGACTTCCACACCGACACCGAGCCCGAGCCCGAGCCCGAGCCGACACAACTCACACAGCAGCAGCAGCAGCAGCAGCACCGCGGCGCGTCCGGAGCTCCACAGATCCCCGTCACGCGTGGGCTACACTAAAGCTTTTAATCAACCGTCCCGGCATTCTGACTGATGCTCAACCACAACCACGAACTGAAAACAGGGACTGACTTATTACAACCGAGAAGCACAACCATTCACCCAAATTCCACAATTTAATGTCTATTAATAAAATTTAATATCCATCCATCCATTATCTTCAGCTTTATCCTATATCAGGGTCGCGGGGGGGGGGGGGGGTTCCCCATGCCCATCCAGGGGAGAACGTTTCGGGCACTGGGCAGATACACCCAGGACAGGACGCCAATCCATCGCTGGACACACACTCACTCACACAGACACACTCTATGGGGCAATTTGGAGAACTCAATTGACCTTGATCCATGTTTTTGGACTGTGGGAGGAAACCGGAGAACCCGGAGGAAACCCACGGGGAGAACATGGAAACTCCACCCAGATTGGGATTCGAACCGGGAATCCCTAGTGCTGAGAGGAGAACATGCCAAACCACTAAGCCACCATGCCGCCCTAATTTAATATCCATTCATTCATTATCTTCTGCTTTATCCTATATTAGGGTCGGGGGGGTGGGGGGTTCCCCATGCCCATCCAGGGGAGAACGTTTCGGGCGCTGGGCAGATACACCCAGGACAGGACGCCAATCTATCACTGGACACACACTCACTCACAGAGACACACTCTATATGGGGCAATTTGGAGAATCCAATTGACCTTGATCCATGTTTTTGGGACTGTGGGAGGAAACCGGAGAACCCGGAGGAAACCCATGTGGACACGGGGAGGACATGGAAACTCCACCTAGATTGGGATTCAAACCGGGAATCCCTAGTGCTGAGAGGAGAACATGCCAAACCACTAAACCACCGTGCCGCCCCATAATTTAATCAGTGTGTTACTGTAATACAGAATAAACTCGGTTTGGTTTCATTAAAGTCATGCTGGTAATGACGTCATGTAATTATTATGTAATTAGCTTATTTTATTAATGGTCTTTCCATAATGACCTCACAGCTCATCTGCATCTCCATTAAACACTCACCTCACCGTTTCTTCTCTATTATGGTCATACAGATGGAGTTTGTAGTTCTACAGTTCCATTCTGTAGTCCATAGTCGCCTTGGCTCTGTTCTCTGATGATCAGGACCCCACAGAGCGGGTGTCCTTAGGGAGGTGGATGATTCTCAGTACTGCAGTCACACTGACATGGTGGTGCAGATGTGTTGTGCTGGTGTTAGTGGATCAGACACAGCAGTGCTGCTGGAGTTTTGTTTTTGGGAGTAAGGTGGATGCAGGCTTTAAACTCCAGCGTAACACACCTGCACCACCATGTCAGGGTCACTGCAGTACTGAACATCATCCGCCACCCTAATAATACCTGCTCAGTCCATGGTGCTGCTCATCAGAGAACAGAGTAATGGGCGCAAACAGAATCTGTAGAGAAACAGATGGACTACAGATTGGAATTAGAGAACTACAAATCCCATCTGTATGATCAGTGAAGCGGATATATTAACCTCAGAGATGAGGAGGTGAAGCTGAGGGCTGAGTAAAGATTTTCTTACTGGAGCATTATCTTCCACTTTATCCTCTATTAGGGTCGCGGGGGGGGGGGGGGGGGGTGTTCCCCATGCCCATCCAGGGGAGAACGTTTCGGGCGCTGGACAGATAGGCCCAGGACAGGACGCCAATCTATCACTGTCTTCTGTAAACATGATGCATTTATATTTAAAGCCTTAACATTCTTACTGAGTGTGTATGAGTATGTTCTCCCTCAACATGGCTCGCTCATTAGCTGCTTCTTAATAAACAGATGCCTCACTCAGCGGATCTGAATCCGCGATGCCTCCGTTATCAAACCGTTATTAGTCCTGTAGCCGAGCTCATGATGCCTTATTAACGAAGCAGGGGCGAGTGAAATGGAGGTGTTGACACTAATGAGCCCAAGAGCTGCCAACGAGGACTCAGAAGGTGGGGAACATCCAAATTATTCTGAGGACATACATCTTCAATATTATAAGTTTTGAGAAACCTATTCCAGCTGACAGTAGATAAAAAGGCGTGGCAACACCGCGGACAGGTTGCCCATCCATCACAAGACAGCCACCCAAATCCACCAAATAATGGACCGAACGAGCTAAAAACTGATGTTTAATTTGATTAGTGATGCGCAGTATGTGAGGTCGGTGGAGTTCATTAGTTTGGGCGGGATGGTGACGTCATTGCGTCACACTGCTGTTATGGAATCATAAACACGGCACTTCATAAAACACTCATAACGACCCATCCATTTCGCACGTGCTGCATGCGTTCGCCGAATTTCGCAGTCGACGTGTGGAACGGCGCCCTCTGGCGTTCAGGTCCGGATTTCCGTTTGCTCTTCAGTAATAAATCAGAGCGCCGTCATAAATGAGGCTCTAAAAATGGTCAAACATTTTTAGTCTGAAACCCCATTCTGTCTCCTCGCACTATTTTAAAGTCGGTCGTCGCTGAGTCGTGCCCCATTTCAAATAATGGGCTTTATTTTAGGAAACGTCTCCGCTTTTTGAAGACGGCACTGAAGCGGGTTAACTGCTTTGTAATTAGATTAAGCTTTAAATCAATAACCTGTCAAACATTGCAACTGCTGCACAGATTTTTTTTGTATATGATTCATTTTCTAGATCTTATCCCGGTACTCATAAGGCAAAAAGTCCACTGCAGAGCAGACACACAGTTACAGTCACACCAGTGGAAATTAGGCTCAGACCACGTCGTTGTGCTATGGGAGAGGAGAACATGCAAACTACACAATAAGAGGACCATGTCCATCAGTTTAACACCTTCACTAACTGGAGCTGAGATTAAACACTGTGGGCGTGAAGTTCTATTCCAGCCTGAGGGCCTCTCCACACACACACACACACACACACACACACACACAACCATCCATATCTGACCCATGGCCTACATACAGCAGCGACCTCTACTGGTGGTAGAAGAAAGCAGGAGTGGAGGTACAGACCCTGATCTGCTCCTCCTTATTGAACTCATCTCCACAGATTTCCTTCACATCGCTCGCTGTTCTCGCACCATGGAGCCATCACTGCTGCCAAACGGTGGGATGATCAACCCTTTGATGTCTGTAATGTGGAGACATTCAGTATTTTCACCAAACACCCCAAAAACAAACCTCATCTGTCAACAGTCACAACGATCTCACCATACGGTCCACGTACCAAGACCTCAGACCTGATCTCCACATCTGGTTCCACATGGTACGTTGCCGTTCTGAGTACCAGGCGTAAGTCATCGTTATGTGCAGCGTTTCAGCAGCACACCATTAGACTAATATGTTTTTAATGGACTAGTTAATAATGATTTAATTTATTGTAATGGCCTCATTTACTTCACACGCTGCTCGTCCCGTTCCAGCATTACAACAAACCTTCTCCATTACAGACGAGACGGAGGCTGGAGCCGAGAACAGACAATAAAACTGACAGCTCGGACTAATTGGACATGTATGTGTGTGTAAAGACCTGCGTATGTGTTTTGGCAAATGCTGGATACTAGGATAAATTTATGGATAAAGAATCACATGACTGCGTTTCTGTGTGACGGTAAAGAGCGGCTACCGTGAATTTACTGTGTGCATGAAAGTGTGTGTGTGTGTGTGTGTGTGTGTGTGCTGGCAGATGTTGGGCACCGTAATGAATTTATTCATGAGGACTGTCATGGTGTGTACTCGCATTTATATGCAGATTTGGCAGAAATAAGTCGCTGATGAATTCCGTTGTCTCGCCCCTGTGTGTGTCTGTTCATATTTCGGCTTCATGCTCAAGTGTTCAGCCCGATGTGATGCCAATTACAGGAGCCACCGTGGAGACACAAAGCCGACAAATCAAGGTTTCAGGTCTGGTTTGCTCGACCGAGCTTTTTTCTTTTTTTTCCTCGATGCTGGTGTAGTTCTAACCGGCGGACTGGAAAAACCAGGCTGGTTGGTTTGGTGTAATTTAAGCACCACGTTCTTCCAGGTTTGGCTGGTTTATGGTGGTGTGCTTTTTAAAAAGGCGAGCCAGTCGAGCCAGTCTGGCAACCCCGATCCAGACCAGCGTTGCCAGCGGAACAAATCTAATGGGAGGACATTAAGGTTCCCAGCAGGGGTTAAAGTCTGCGGTCTAACAAAAGACTCAGCCATGTACAACTGTACTGATAAATGAGCTTCCTAGACGACGGCTCTGCTGCTCTCTCATTGGTCCTCGTTCAAACTTGCACATGTTAAACACACAGTCTCTAATAAAAGGAAGATTTGGAAATAGAAACGGTTTCGATGTGATTTCTGAAGCGACAGAATCCCAATTAAAGACGCACGTTGTGAGATGTGGGCTTACTTAACTCCGTGCAACTGTAATTAAAGAGGTTTTACTTTTTATCTCGATGTGACACTGAAGGAGTCCTGGGGTGTGCAGGTGCAAGGGGCACGTTGAATTCAAGGAACTACAGTCAGATAGAAAACAACACAGAACCGAGACAAAGGAAGAGGAGGAGACTGAGAAATAAATAAGCATGTTAACCATACTTAACAAACATTTAGCCTTTCACTCCTCTCTGTTCACCTTCAGAAACGCTGATGCATCAAACCGTTCACCTCATGGCCTGTCAGACTGAGCTGAGGCTTTCAGATCAACAACAAAAACCATGATCTGAGAAGTTGTGAGTAAAATATAAATTGTTATGTATATATATATAAAGCTCTGGTTGCCATGGTAAAAGACAATGATTGAATCATTAACACATATGGCTTTCTTTCTTTCAGATTTAAAAAACAGAATGGTTAGATGGGTAATGGACAGTTTCTCCAGAAAAACACATCAGAGCATTAAGATCACACCTGCTGCCGCAGTTTAGTTGTTTAAACTAAAATAAAATACAGGTTTCACATTTTTAATTTTAACAGTGGCTTCATTTTCAACCTAAGTGCACATCACACCGCAGACTGAGCGTCATTAACACTCTCACCAGCAGGGGTCAGCACTGAGGTAACGTTTTAAAAGCTGGATTTAGACTTTGTAAAAGATGCATACAGGCTGCTTAACTAACGTTCGTACCAGGAGCAGGAAAGGGGGCAGCAAGTTCACTTGTAAATGAACAATTATCTCAATGTAACTTGCAGAATTTAAACAAGCATCAACTTTATATGTGATTTTTTTTTTATTTGAGTAATTTGAGTGACAGGTGGTATTGGCATAAGGCGTCTACTGCACTGATGATCCATGATGTTGGACTGAACTGAACTGTCCAGCAGAGAAACCCGTTTGGTTTTGGGGAACCTCATTTCCACAAGGAGACGATTTCAACAACAAAAACATCCAGATGATGTAAGAGGCTCGAAGAAAAGCAATGAGAAGGATACAGGACGGCGACGGCGGTGGCGTCTGTCTGCAGTGTGTCGGTGCACATCCCGCCTGTGGGCTCTGGCTCACACCGAACTCGCTCTGGTTCTGTTCCTCTCCACACCTCCATCTGACCTGAATACCTCTCAGCATGCGGGATCAAGACCGAACACGTCCGTCACCGCTGAACAAGAGCAGAATTACAGACTCCCAATGGCTTTATTCTGCAAATCAAGCATTCAGTTCCAGGTTAATCATCTTAAATAAGTGCTCTTACCTGAAATCTACACCAGGCTTCAAAACAAGGCACCTGGAACTGAACAAAAACATCTGTAATGAGACATGATCATGTTCAAAACAGAAACAGGGCTCATTGATTAGTTAGAAAGAACAGCAGCATCCTCACCAGGTTATGAAAGACATCACTGTGCCCTCGGATCGAGCGCAAACTCTGGATCTAAAATAACTAAAACAGCAGAGATTCGTACAGAGGTGTTTTTTTATACATTATTCAGTAAAAAAAAAAATCTAAACACTAAACACAAAGCAGTGATTCACTGAAAAAAAAAAAAAAAATCAACCCAGCTGAAGACATGAATTCCTTTCAATGTTTTTCATTTATTAAATAAAAAATAGATTTATATAAAATGTCACATTCCATCATTTTTGATCGACCGGACGGCACACACGATGCAAGCACAAACGTACTGATTAAAACAAAGGAATTCACCTTTAATTCATCCATGATTCAGACTCATTAATTTATTCAGTCTCAGGTCCTATGTACATCTGTATCTGTGGTTCGTTTACATCTCACTGATTAATGTGAAATTAAGAAAGGACTATAAAGACCCGGGTGGGTGAGTCTGATATTAATGATACCTGCTTAAAGACGAGAAAAAGAAAAAAGAAAAGTCTGCCGTGGCCCGCGTTCCACGTCTGCTGTTCATACAGTACAAATGCACTGCTTTGATTCTGAATTTAATTTAATATCGGTCTGACTCAACACAACAGATCCCTTAGGTTCTGAAATAAACTGCCCTAATCTAGTGCCAGCACGGCGCCCTCATGTGTTCAACCAGTGGAATTACATTAAGTGGCATTATAACGTGATAATAACATGAAGACATATGAAGCATCATGAGATCATTGATATTCCTACATTTTCAGCCAGACTGAGTTTTATAAACATTAAAGCATCGCAGATCAGCAGTTATTAAATGTTGTGTATCTCTTTAAAAAATCACCTGCAGTGATGAATCAGAAAATAAAGATTAAAACCATTTGAAATGGAAGCACACTGATGGGAACCGGAACGGCCCTCCGACTCGGGACCTACTCTATGTGTTTAACGCAGACAGAGCGAACCGGAGAACGACGGCCATAAGGAATGTTCAGATCCACATCCAGAAAATGAGGCAGCACTTATAAAGTCGTGAACATAAAATTCTGCAATAGCAGCAAAAAAAAAAAGGTAGACAGTAAACAGGTATGACGGCAGGTACGTGGTTCTGGTGCCGTCATGGTAACTTGATGCTGCCCTTTGTGTGAGCATGTTATCTGAAGACGTTCATAACTGATGCACTAAACCGAACTCATCAGGTATGAATCTGTCTGAACCTTCAAACTCTCTGATTGGATTTCATGCCTCACTTGGATAATTTTACATTAAACTCTACAACATGTCCTGCAGTCACCACAGGATGAAGAAACGTTACCGAGCTGTAGCCTACATCTTAACATAATGCCTGGTACAGTGCATCATCTGTTACATCACATGAAAACGTTGGATGCTGATACCGTTTCCTTCGTGAGGTCAGAAGTGGGCAGTTCTTCGTTCTGGTTTCCCCTCCCTTCCCGCCCCCTGACCTCCTACGCTGCGTGTCATGCGCTGGATCCCCGGAGAGCGCAGCTCTTCCACAGTCTCGTCCACTACAAACGGCTCGTGGGACTCCACCGGGTGGTGCTCGGGGTAGTTTGGCTGGTAGTAGCCATTGTGCGAGCCGAAGTTGCCGTAGTGATGGTCTTCCGCTTCTTCGTCCTCGTCGGGACCGTAGGTTTGGAAAGTGTTGGGTTGCGCCGGGGCTATGGGAACATCGCGGTCAGTCACGTCACCGTCAGAAAGCCTTGCTGACCACCACCAAGCGCAACAGCGATGACAAGCTCATCACTACACACGAGGGTTAGTAACATTCATCCGATTAAAGGGGCTTTACAGAAGACTGAAACCGCATGTGGAGCACGTCTTTGTGCTTCAGCAGAAAACTGACCAGTTCACGAAGCACAAACAATGACAGAACAACGGCGTAGAGGTGAAGAAGCCATGCAACAGCTCAAAGCTTCAACGATTCAGAGGTTATTTTGGAAATGGGCTCATTATTACTCATTATTATTATTATTATTATTATTATTATTATAAAACTATGTATTAATGTGCATATTCCTTTTTTTTCTTTGAACTGAACTGAAGTTCATTCATTCATCAGGCTCGCTCATGCCAATCCAGAGGAGAACGTTTCGGGTGCTGGGCAGATCTCTCAGGATCACACTCAGGACAGAACGCCAATCTATCGCTGGGCACACTCACTCAATTTACCTTGAATCCATGTTTTTAAACTGTGGGAGGAAACTCACATGGACACGGGGGAGAACATGCAAACTCCACCCAGATCAGGATTGGAACCTAAATCCCCAGCACTGCGAGCGAGGAGAACATGCTAACCACTACGCCACCCGGCTGCTCTGGCTAAATTATTATACATTTAAAATGGGAAATACAAGGTCCTGTAGTCATCACTTTAAATTCACTGCATGGACAAAAGTGTTGGAACTCCCAGGCTTCCGGAACGGCTTTACACAACAATTTGGAGTGCGTCTGTGTTTATTTCTGAGGGCTGATGTTGGACGAGGGGCTGCTCTGCTCTAGTTTGTCCATAAGATGGTGGATGGGGTGGAGGTCAGGGCTCAGTGAGGGACAGTTCTCCACCCCAAAGCCATGTCATTATGGACCTTATTTTATTTGATGCTTGAACAGAGAGGCCGTTAACAGAACTTTAGGATTTAATGATTAAGAGGTGTGTCCCAATACCTTTGTCCATACAGTGTAAACTTCTCTGTAGATCAAAGCAGCGATTCGAGTGGAGACGTTTTAACGGAGATGTTTTTTGTTTACAAAGCATGTGCAGACGGACGCAGCTACAGCGCGTGAGGGTTAGACAGAGAGGTAACGCTTCCTAATCAGAGGATTACGAGTCTGTTGAGGGGAGACTCACGGCGCCCTGCACCATCAGCAGCGTACGCACACGTGAACGGAGCGGCAGCTCAGAAATCATTTACAAACTGTTGTTGGTCTTCGACTGGAGAAACAACCATGAAGACAGGTGTACAGACAGAGTGGATAAAGAGAAACAGAGAGAGACGTATAAGTGAGGTCACAGTGATTGTTCCATGCATGACTTTAACTGAATCACTGACTGTAGATGCTTCTTCATCACACTGATAAAGAAACGCTGCAGGAAATCGAATCCGATACAAGCATTGCATAAATCTGCAGATGCTTGAGATTATTTATTAAATCAGCAGCTGATAGACAGTGTCATCTCGAACCCTCGTCACATCCGGCATGAACGTTCGTGTCTGCCGATCGCCAGTGGACGGCTTTTCAAATCGCGAGTCGAGCATCGTCAACAAAACAGAACAGAAAACCAAACGCTGGGTGAGAGCGTTTCAGCATCTCAGGCTGAGGAGAAGCCCAGAGTAGACGTTCTCCATCAGCCACTCATCTGCTCGGACTCAAGAAATGTAGAAATAAACAGTTTGAGGGTTTGAACTTTGGTTAAAGCCACGTCACTGCCAGATGTGAACAGAGCCACGGATGACACTCCCACGCTGATGCACTCAGTCCATCCAGAGTTAAGCATTACATCAAGAAATGCTTAGTTAGTGATTAATCAATCACAGAGTTATTACAAATATACACACTCAGCAATAATGCAGCACTTGCGTCAGTGTGCATTGGACCAGAGATCCAAAAAAGCTACGGTAGAAACACAATATTTAAAACAATCTAAAATAAAAACAATGAATCAGTAATAAGTTAATTAATCACTATTATTAATCCACTATTAATCTGGAATCCTAATCAGTCCTATCTGGATTAATGGAACTGAAGATGAAGACTCACCTGCCACACCGTACCCACAAGCGTTCGGGTCACAGTAGCCGGGCGGTCCAGCGGGTCCTACAGGACCCGGGGTACCCGGTCTACCGGCGCCACCAGGGTTACCGGGACGACCTGCTGGGCCAGGACTGCCAGTCCTCCCCTCGCCTGGAGAACCTAAAGGAGTGAACACACATCATCATTAACAGAACGTTATGTGATTAAACCTTTTTAAAGTTAGATTATTATTAGTTTGTTCTCTGATCTCTACTTTATTAAATGCTGCTTCATATGTCATTATCATCTTTATATAATTCTGTTATTTGAATTCTGTTTTAAAACCCAATATATTTTTATATAACGTGAATGTAATGCAATTTGAGATTTCTGAACTAATTTGGAACAAAAGATGCAATATGAATAAAGTTTTTCATTACTGATATTATTTACCTGGAGGCCCCTGAGGTCCTCTTGGTCCTTGCACACCAACGCCCGAACTTCCCTTCTCTCCCTTCTCACCTGGAAGCCCTGATTACACAACCACACATACATGACATACAGTAAGTGCAAACTCAAGCCCAGGAGATTCTCTTACTTTCTCTCTCTCTTGGCCCTCAAGCTAAATTCTGCATGCAAGAATCCATCTTACAAATATTTTCTTACTAGCATGATTATTTAATAAAGTAAACATGTCACATGATCACATGAACTCGAAATGTGTGAGCGCCAATAAGCTTCACAGCCTTGATAAGATACAGAGTTAACTGTAATATTGTGTGATTTTCATTTATAACAATAGAATTCTAAGATCTCTTATAACACCTCTAGTTCCCGGCTGGCCATTTTCTCCGTGAGCTCCCGGAAACCCTGGCCGGCCGGACGGACCCTGTTCCCCTTGTTGTCCTGGAGGACCGGGCCGCCCCGGCTCACCCGGAGGCCCAGGAACCGTGCGGACCGAGATTGCTTGTTGCCTCGGGACGTGATTGAGGATGGAGTTATAACGGGACAGATGGCCTAGAACAGAAAAACATAAAGCATTTAAATCGTACAATAGTGTGCTGCTCGTTAGGACTGTCCTGCATTTAGATTTTTCCACATACTTTATATTTGTCCTGAACTTTTTAGGTAATAACTCACTCTGTATGAGCTGTTCACACACTTGTCTGGCGATGGCTTGAACCGATGCTGTGGACTGTGTGTCTCCCTGTGCAGCAGACAGACCATAAACATTATCATTACAAAGCATTCAGGTAATACAGAAAAAATAATGCATTGTAAACACAATAAAAGGTACCCACTCTCTCCCCTTTGTCTCCCTTGGTACCTGGAAGGCCCTGAAACACACAAAAAAAGTGTTTTTATTGTTACCCCATTGATCCCACACTTCAAATATGAAAAAGTAGTTCAGGTTCACTGCAAATACGGCACGGTGTAAAAGAAAACAATACTTTACATTATGAGCTGCAGAAGAGTTAAAACACCGAGCCTGGTTCCACTCAAACTGCATTTCTAAATCAATCTGTAGTGCACTGTGTAGTGTGTCAGTCATTGTATAGTGCGGTATGAATGTTTATAAGTGATTCTGGGTCCTTACACAGATACCTCCACCTGCCACATTATTAGGTTCAGCACCTCGGTTTACATTTATTCATTCATTCATTCATTACCTCCCGCTTTATCCTCTATTAGGGTCGCGGTGGGGTTCCCCATGCCCATCCAGGGGAGAACGTCTCGGGTGCTGGGCAGAAAGACCCAGGACAGGGCGCCAATCCATCACTGGGCACATACTCACTCACACAGACACACTCTATATGGGGCAATTTGGAGAACTCAATTGACTTGATCCATGTTTTTGGACTGTGGGAGGAAACCGGAGAACCTGGAGGAAACCCACGCAGACACGGGGAGAACATGCCTAGAATCCCTAGCGCTGAGAGGCGAACGTGCTAACCACTAAGCCACTGTGCCGCGTTTACATTTATTGTTTCTATTATTTTTATAATCATAACATCTTACATAATGTTGTTACATCATAGACGCTGTGTTGTGTCAATCAGATGTAAGATCCAGAGCTACCATTTTAATAGGTGTTAAGTAAACACACACACACACACACACACAGACATTCCACTCTTTTCTTACTGGTGGGCCCTGGCCTCCGGTGGCTCCGGGAGGGCCGTTTTCACCCGGTGCTCCTGGAGCTCCTGGTCCTCCCTGCAGAGAGCAGACAGCAGCTGTCAAAACACACAGCGGCTCAAATCCACTTCAAAAAGATAGGATTTATGGGACGGTGGTGAGATGAAAGGAAAGGGAAGGCGTGATCAAAGAGAGGAGCCTTGTGAACGATGTGATTACTTCACAGCGAGAGCTTAAAAGATCATAACAGGGACGGTTGTTCTGGTGTTTTTACTAAACAAAGACTCTCTCCAGAAATATAAAATAAGAGGGATGATTATTCTAATTATAGTAGAAGCAAAAAAAACTAAATTATCATTCAGGAGTTTGTTTTATTAAAGACGTAACCCCCCAAAAAATTAATACTATTGCTTTATTTCTGGCCCAATATAATAATTTATTTATCTCATGTGTATATTAGTTGTTGGTAATCTGCAAGCTCGCTCATTCTGCAGTTTGGGCTTTAAGCATTTTCTTTGTTCGGGGGTGTACGGGGTGTACACTGACCTCTCACATGAACAGTCTAACGATGAAATGGACAGAGATCTGAACTTACTGTGCTTCCTGTAGGACCAGTTCTGCCCTGTGGACCATCTTTACCCAGCAAACCCTAATGAACAAACACTCATTAGTAAGTAATCACAGGTCAGTCTGCATCAACATGCTGCCTAACTGTAACAGAAGGTCACCCTGGGTCCTGGAGGTCCCTCCCGTCCTGGGGTTCCTGGATTTCCTGGCACTCCCTATTGTGCACAATAGAGAAATAGAGCAATATGTGATTACAGAGGCTCAGAATCAAAGCAGCGCAAAGGACAACAAATAAACGGCGTGAGGGGAAACTGATGGAGGTGGAAACTTTTGTCGTAACTGATAACTAAAGTTCAAAAACTTTAAACTGGACATATGAACGTTATCCACCGCTATAATCTAACAATACAGCAGTGTTCTGTCTGATATGCAACACACAGTCAACACTGTTTATTATTATAGTCAATAAAATCACACAGTAAGTAAAACTATACCTGAGGACCTTGTTGACCTACGTCTCCTTTCTCTCCTCTCTCACCGGGACCACCCTATACACACACACACACACACACACACACACACACACACACACACACACACACACACACACATTTGTCAAGCCATTCACAATTCTCCACTGGCCAGCTATGAATTATGTAATTAATTAGTGATTATAAAATCAAAGTAGGGCGGCATGGTGGCTTAGTGGTTAGCACGTTCGCCTCTCAGCGCTAGGGGTTCCCGGTTCGAATCCCCATCTGGGTGGAGTTTCCATGTTCTCCCCGTGTCCGCGTGGGTTTCCTCCGGGTTCTCCGGTTTCCTCCCACAGTCCAAAAACATGGATCAAGTCAATTGAATTCTCCAAATTGCCCCATATAGAGTGTGTCTGTGTGAGTGAGTGTGTGCCCAGCGATGGATTGGCGCCCTGTCCTGGGTGTATCTGCCCAGCGCCCGAAACGTTCTCCCCTGGATGGGCATGGGGAACCCCACCGCGACCCTAATAGAGGATAAAAGCGGGAGATAATGAATGAATGAAAAATCAAAGTAAACTTTAAAACATATGTAGATGCTTGTTCTCATTGTGTTCCTATAATGCCTTAATGTATTAGAGAGCTGGCTGTATTTACAATTAACGATCAGTTTGCGGTGATGCTAATGCATTTCTCAAATTAAGTAATTAACTTTGGAATTTGAATAAACCCCTCCCCTAACCTCAAAATAAACAATAACAAATGTCCTACAGCTTTCAGGACATTTTAGCCTCCATCTTAAAATCCATGTAATGCAGACAGAGGTTTAATCGATACACCCATCAGCCACAACACTGAAGTGCAGAGTGCAGCTCCCGCCGGCGGCGCCCGACTCTTTAAACCAGCCATGAAAACAAACACCCCCCCCCCCCCCCCCCCCGTTCACTGACTGCCCTCAGTTTTGTATGACGTGAAGGTTTTTTAAAACAAAGCCATGATTACGCTGCACATACACATCACACATGATTTTAATTTTTAAGTCTTAATACACTGTACCGAAGGACCTCTGATGGAGCGACCGCTTGGTCCCTGGGGGCCAGAAGGCCCCTGAGGGCCTGGTACTCCTGCAACTCCTACCGGACCCACTGGACCCTATCGAACACACATAAACACACAATCTGACACATAACCATGACCACACATATCCAGTGTAAAGGCTCTTAAAGATTGTGTAATGAATAACTGGTAATAAAGGTGCAGTACCACAGGACCCGGTTCTCCTCTATCTCCTCTTGATCCTCTGATACCAGGACCACCCTAAAAAGACACAATCATACATGGACAATTATACATCACTATATGGGCAGAACTCTCAGAAAAAAACCGAAACAAGCACATGGAGAACATACAAACATGCATACCACGGTGTTAAACATCGTAAACCCTTACCGGTGGTCCAGGAGGTCCAGGAGGTCCTTTGCTGTCCTGACTGCACGTGCAAGCTCGAGGTAGTGCTGGACAATCCGCCTCCTTTCTCTGAAATACAAAGATTTCAACTAAACCACAATCAAATCGAGGTGATCGCTTTTAAAGTGTTTAATATGGAAAAAAACAACTGATGAAATCTGTGCATCAAAGTATTCACACACACACACACACACACACACACTGTATATAAATATATATTGTTTACACACACTCACACAAAACAGGGATGAACTCACCAGACTTGGAAGATCGCAGCACTTGTCTCGACGAGCCCACGATGTACTACACACAATATCAAATGACTGAAGCTGGAACTGCACACACACACACACACACACACACACACACACACACTTTGACATCCACTTCTCGTTACATCATTCTTTATGACTGAACTATTGAAAGTATTTCTTACTAAAATAACACGTTTTGTTCATTCACTCGTGTTCTACACAAACAGCTCTGATAAAGTCATTGGGTCTGATGAGGCCTATCCCAGCAGCCTATCCCAGCAAAAATTTAACTAAAACCCCTGGACCAAAAATAAGTAAATACATTTTAAAAAATCTAATTTGGGTTTCTTATATATAAAAAAAATCTAATTAGCTCAGGACAGATATCCAGACAGACAGAGGGAAACCTGATGCATACCGGAGCCGAGTTGTCCTTGTCCCCTCTGGATCGGACCATTCTACCCAGAACCTCCGACCCATCCGTGGTGATGTTGCCAGCAGCGTTAATGACCTTCTCTCCAGCCAGTTTACAGTCCACCATCACTTGGGCCAGTGTCTTACTCACTGCAATATGTAACTACAGAGACAAAGACACACAGACTGATAACTGAGACGTTCAGTACGAGCTTTATATAACATCATATGCAGACGTACATGTAACCCAGTTTAATAGTTGGGGTCAGAGCATGATTAAGGGTTAAGGGTCTTTTTTAAGAGTCCACTGTGGCAAGTTTAGGTGGAACTTAATTACAGGTCATTTCCTGATAATAACAACATCAATAAAAAACTAATAAAACAACAGAGTATGTGTGATTAGTGCTTTGAAAAGGTCACATGCAGCTTTAGAGTTGAACACTTAATTAGTTAGTGAATGATTTCTGATTAATTGTAGGTCATTATGTAATATTTCTGATATTCTGCATTAACGAGGTGAACGCTCATGTTTATTTGGAGTATCCCGTGCCTGAACGGCCCCAGTCTGCACAGACAGCACAGCCACGGGAACCGAACCAGAGCATCAGAAAACCGTACCAACCTTGTGGAAACTGCCATAGAAGACCTTTTTAATCTCAGGACCTTCGAAAGTCACCGTTTGGAAATCACCCTTGTAGTCGTTATTAAAAAACGTTAATGTTTTTCCTGAATCTGCAAATAGAAAACGATTCAGATGAATTTTCAGAGCGATGTTTCTGCAGGTTTGTAAAATCCACACACCGACACAGACACATTCTCTCTCTACTCACTGTCCAGGATGACGCCCACCAAGGGCTCATTTACACTGTTAAGGATTTCCCATAGAGCAAATGGTTCCTCGGGCGTTTGTGGAAGGAGACGAAACAGCATGGTGATGGTGTATTCAGATGGCAGACCTTCGGGGTGGATGAACCTGGCATTGGCAGCACAGAGTGGAGATCAAACACATGCAAACGCAGAGGACTGAGCGGAATGCAAAGCTGAATGCTAAATGGCAGATGGTGAAAACAAACAGAGCCTGATGTGGCGGCTTATGCACTCACGATCACGACCCGAGCAATCAGTAAATCAGTCGTGATATTCGGGATTAAAATCTGCCAACTCCAGATTACAGAGGTTTAGAATTCAAACTCATTGTAGTGTTTCCTGTAGACTATAGAAGATATGAACACATTACTACAGCAACCACGCAGTAAGTATCAATAATCCTTTAATATGATGTTAACCAGAGCGCATGAGCTCGTTCCTGAACCTTTCTTCCTGGCCGTCCCTCCACCTGTCACTCTATAACCCAACAGACTTCACACGTGTAATTAATGCTTTTATATACACACAGTTATTATACCCGAATCAAAGATAAACTGTGTAAGTTAATAATCAAGTGGATGTTTTATAAGAAGTGAACCATGTTCAAGGTGCATTACAGATCAATCGACTGCATCTCTGTAATTTTACACCTTACACTTTGTCTCCACATCAAAGTTTAGAGAGGAGGTTAAATAAAGCCGTACGATGTGGCAGACTTTGTGATTAAAGCGAACACATGGCAGCGCTGGTGCCTTCATTAAGCCCAAAAATATCACGATATCCTTTTATTTAGAAATAAAGATACAAACAGTGGATTAAACTGAGTGTGTGATAGAAAGAGAAAAGCAAGTCTGTGCGTGCAGACAAAGTAAAGAATGTGTGTGTGTGTGTGTGTGTGTGTGTGTGTGTACTTGGTAGGTTGGGCCAGCAGAGTGTCACTGGCGAGTCTAAAACTGTTGAAGCTGTTAAAGGTTCCCGGTTCCATGGAAACACCTTCCACGTTGCTGTAGAGATGCTCCACCAGCCCGAACATCTCCATCATACGAAAACCTGTCGTTAAAAAGGTTCTGGATTTGTATTGTAGGCTAGGGGTGTCTTCAACTAAGGATTTTCATAGTCGAATCTGATTCGTCAGATTTTCCCTATAGTTGACTGATAGTCGAATCAGTTAAAATTTTCCCACAAGATGGCGCTATAAGCGTGATTTTTAAAAATTATTTTTTTTTTATATTTTGTTATATATTTTATATTGTTAAAGCACACACATCATTTAAAAACTAATATTAACAGAAATTAGGATGATTTTATTTGACAAAAGGCTATATATATATAACGAAAACAAAGACATTTCATGTAAAAACTAATGCTTAGCAGCAGCCATGGGCGCCCCCATGTGGTCAAAATGGTACATTCGACTATGAGGTTTATAGTCGACTACGGTTCTCCCAATCGAATCGTCGAATCAGCGAATATTGCAGCTCACCCCTATTGTAGACAGATCATAATATCTCAAAAGTTTATAATCAAACTGATCTTCCTGATGCCTGTCACATTACAGGGTTTAGGAATCATAATCATGAGTTTACAAGCTTTCAAAAGACAGATGGAAGACATTTTTCCTACAATGAGATCTGATGTCGTTTAATCTGAAGTGATAAATGTGTATAAAGTTTTATGATTAATGATAATGATTTTTTTTGTAAAGTGACTATATATATTTAAGTGCATATAAAACATATTTTATATAAACACACAGTATGCAGCTGTATAACTGATAATGCACCACTAACCTGGAAGTGTGCTGCCGCTCATGGATACAGATGGACAAGCTACGAAGAAAATCAACAATTATAATTTAAATATTAATACAAGACAGAGCGAGAGAGAGAGAGAGAGAGAGAGAAAGAGAGAGAGAGGGAGAGAGAGAGACCTACTCGCTGATGCAGCCTCACAAACAAAGGTGATGAGTTTCTCTTCGATTTTTTGAAAAGCATCAAGATCATCCACAAAGAAGACGTGTCTCTCGCTGGGTTTGCTGGCGATGCTCACCAGTTCTCCGTAGTCGGCGTCCGCGAAGCCAATCGCAAAGACAATGTAACCTGAACAAACATTATATAATGAATTAATTTTTATAGATTACAGAAATTTTTTTAAACCTATTTCACTGCTCACAAGGTGCAGGTTTTCTTTAAGTTATTAAAACGAATGAGCTCACTGCTGGGGAACCCGGAGTTCTCCTCTAAGGTGCTTATTCTATAGAGCTGCCCGAACTTAAATCTATTAAATCTATTAAATCACTTAAATCTATTAAAAGGTACCTTGATGCCACTGATTAATTAATAATTTGTAAAATAAACTTTATAAAATGTAAAGGATTTTATAAGAACCCATCTCATGCTTCAGCACAGACATGTGGCTCACCCTCCATTTGGATCTCTTGAGAAATCTTGTTGACATCGTCTTGAGAACGGCCGTCTGTCAGCACCACCAGCACTTTGGGCACGCCCCTTCTGCTTCCCCCAGTCTGGGTGAAGATGGCATCCTTAACATGTTGCATGGCTCTTCCTGTGGATTACAGGTTTGGAGGTCGTTATTAAGTTGAGCAGGATGTTTTAAGGACAACACTGCAGGAGTGAAATATCAACATTAAGCTCCTGTAAACAGTGAAA
Source organism: Corydoras sp. C115 (assembly GCA_019802505.1). Classification (NCBI taxonomy): domain Eukaryota; kingdom Metazoa; phylum Chordata; class Actinopteri; order Siluriformes; family Callichthyidae; genus Corydoras; species Corydoras sp. C115. Next base: position 494,495 of record JAFMOC010000322.1, on the reverse strand, counting down.
GGAAAATAATCTGGTGTCGTTACCTGTTTTAGTGTTTCCTCCTTTATAAGAAATTCTCTGAATAGCATCCAGAAGACTTTCCTTATTATCATAAGAGCTGAGCTTAAACTCGGTGCGAGCATCATCACTGAACTGGGCTATGGCCACCTGCAGTCGGTCACACAGAGAGGAACAGCCACGTAATGAGAGATATCAGATTACCAATATCAAAACTGCTTACTCATTAAGAAGGTACAGGAGCCTATCCCAGCACGAAAGCAGGGAATAAACATTTTCAGAATGTTTACAAACATCAATGAACAGTAAATAACTCGGTCGGCGAGCTGGGCATTCATGTGGCCCCTGACCTGCGTGCCGCCGGGCCCGATTACATCCAGCGCTCCGGTCGTGCTGTACAAAAAGCGTATGATCTTCAGAAAGTTATCGTCACCGATACTCCAAGAGCCATCCACCAAAAACACCAGATCTGCTTTAGCAGCTTTGCAAACTGATACACGGAGATAAAGAAACAAGCAAAGTGATAATGAGATTAAATCATATTAAACCCCTCAAAACTAAGGGAAATAAATAGTTTCTCTGACAAAAATCGTATTAAAGACTGAACTGGGAGTCAAACAGTTGTAATGAAAGGCTGTGTCTCCATGGTAACGGCCTCTGGTGTTCATACTTATATTCTTATTGTGATAAAAAGGATCATAGTAATGTTCATGCTGCTCATCAGACAGATAACTCCTGTAAAAAGAGGCTTTATTACGAAAAACACGACAAAATAGGTCAACATTTTAGTTGTTAGAGACACTAACCTACAAAATTAGGTAAGAACACAATTTTTAAGATTACTGAATGTTACCTTCTTTGGCAACAGGAATTGTTGGGAGTGGGGTGGTGGTGGGGGGCCTGGTGGGAGGAGGAGTAGGTAGGGGGACTATAGAAACACACACACACACACACACACACACACACACACATACACAATTATATAGTAAATATAGAGTAAATACTGTATTATATTATTCTGTTGAACAAAATAACATCAAATTGTCAGATGAACTTTCAAACAAATTATTAAAAAACATAGATTCACAGGTGCACACACATTAGTGAAGTTTAAACCTGTTAAAGACCTTCGTTATGAATTAATGTTTAGTGCAAGACCTTTGTATGAAAGGTGAAGGACCTGTTACCCACGTGTTTTCTGGATGGTGGTGACGGCGGGACCCTCAGCCTCCTGAAGCTGTGAATACACACTGATTTTGTACTGTGTGTTTGGACTCAGGTCACTAAAACAATGCCGGGTGGTGGAGCCATCCAGCCTGACCTCCTGTTTCTGTCCATCTGGATAAATGAACAGTACAAAACTTAAAAAATCACACTTAAAAAAGCATTACAATGTGTTTTACCAACTTGGGTAACAAATCTTAATTGTGTGTGTTCTGTGGGATGTTACTGAATATCAGACACAGATTAAAATTATGGCCTGAAATCATCCTTTATATCAGCGCTAAAGTTTTAACTTTTTTAATTATAACATGCTTCATAGGTCACACAGTGTTTACGTTAACAAACATGTAAGCGGTTTATGGCTGCACGTCTGCGATGGACTCACTGAGTAAAGACTCGATGGCTGCGCGGTAGCGGGATGCGTGAGGATGAGGCTGCCACTGGACACACATGCTGTTCATCCTCACCTGGTATGCGTTCAGATTGGTCACACCGAGATAAACTGGAGAACACGAGGGAGGAAGAGGACGAGACAAGAGATGAAGACGGCGCTGGTTACTAAGGAAATCAGACTAATTAGTCCTGAAGGAATAAAAATCAGCTGGAAGTCATTAACACGACACAAAGAGTGAGAGCGTGTTGGAGTGATAATTGCGGGTGGGAGTCTGTCAGACGTCTTTAAAAAAAAAATCACAAGTAAAATAAAGTTTGTTGAAAGTTTGTACATTCTGTGTTTTATCCTTCAATTTTATTTGTTCAATTCTAAAGGTGAATACTAATGAAAATCAAATGTAGAAAACTTAATGTTAGGTAAATGTTTTAGTTTTGTACGTGTGGTTGAGTAACTCACGTGTTTTGGCGCGGCCTGCGAGAGCGTCGCTGGATCCTGTGGTGTAGGTGGCGATGACTTTAACACTGTACTCTGTCCCACTTAACAGATTTAAAATCAGCATGGTGCTCACATCGTCCCCCACGAAAGTCTCCAGAGCTCGGCCTGGTGCTGAACGCAGTACATTTATTTAACTCAGTACCTGCATTTTAACTCTCTATTCTCAAATGTGCTGCTTTTATAGTTCTCTCCTTAAAAAGCTTATTGAAACATCATACACAAACAGGCTAAAAATATATAATAAAAATAATCTGAGCCGCTTTGTGTTCAATTAAAATATATTTAAGATGTTTAAGTTATTATGCTGTTAAGAACCCTTAACTACATAAACAATCCTTATCTTAGATCATCTAAGTGAGAAAATTTAACCACTTGCAATTAACTATAATTAAATAATGTAATCATATGACGGCCTGCAGGTTTACTTGAGGTCGGCTGGTAGGTGACCCGATAACCCATAGTTGGAGAAGGGGGCGGGTCCCAGCTGATGCGGAATCTGTTGTACCATTCCTCTGACACTCTGAGGTCTTTTGGAGCACTGAGAGGCACTAACAGAGTGAGAGGGTGAGATGTTAATGGTTGAGGGACAGAAGGTGACTGAAGCATTAAGTCTATGATAACTTCAGAGGTGCTCACAGGTACGAGCAGAGCGCGTGGTGGTGGGACCCTCTCTGTCGGCATAAACAGGAGTCACACTAACTCTGTACTCGATATCCGAGAGCAGCGGCTGCAGGACCACAGAGTTCTGATTACCAGGAACCATCATCTGCAAAATATAAAACACACATAGTGTTAAAAATATTAAATAAATCAGTATTAGAGGATTTCTATAAAAACAAAACAATCCGCCGGTGCTGGAGTTTATATCACTCATGTCTACATTTATTTAAATACTAAACAAGAATTTATCTGATTTATTTGGAAAATATCTTCAGATTCACTGACATTCATTAAAGTCAACTGCAGTATCAAAGGTAATAATAATCCAGTGGTATGTGATTAAACACTCTATTTAAAACATTAAGTTTTTTTGTGTTTAAATTTTGTATATTTGATAATTGTGCATGACAAATTTATTTAAATATGCTATGAACAGCTTTGCACTTTATAAGCAGCACACCTCCAGGCCACACACACACACACAAACACACACACACTCAAATGTTGTGAGCACAACGTTTATGAGAAACCCGAACATTTTCAGTCTTTTCCCTAAAAACTCTTAAACATCAAACCAAACCATGAAGAAGCCCCGAAGCATAATTCTGAGATGGGAACTGTCCCCACCATGTGTGGTGCTGATCCTCTGCCAAGCTCTTTATGAGGAAACCACTGCTTTGAAAACAAATCAAAACTTCAGGCAGAATGTAACGTATGTGAAGTGTGAAGCTCCGTATACCACTTAATGAAAACATGTAATCACATGGGCTTTTTGTTTTTAATGCTGGAATCTAGCAGGCTGCCTCCAGCCATGCGTTAAACCCACTCACGCGAAACATTTAAAAACAGCTCCATTAAACAGATGCCGTGTTTAAAAACAGAGCAGGTTCAGCGTGAAATCTCGCACTTCATTTAATTAGGGGTGAAATCTGCACTCACTGCTTGTTCAGCTCGGTCTCCGCGTGTCGTTATGTAAGAGACTCTGTACTGCCGCACGCTTGGACCGAGTGAGTCCCAGGACACGCCCATACTGTACGTCGTGAAGTCACTCAGCTGCAGACCCTGCACACCTGACCGGATCACTGCAGTGGGACAAACTCGCTCATGTTAATGACGTACTGATGTTCTAATCAAAGTTCTACACATCTACACTTTCATTATTAAATAAGCTGACCATAAAATATGACCTAAAAAAAATAACAGCACATTTAAACTTCCCATGTATTTTAAGATGAAATTTTAAGAAATCTGGTCAAAAAGATTAATAATGAGGTTTTAAAAAATCATAAAAAACATAATAAGAAAATTATATATATATAGTATAGTATATAAGTATATAAAATCATAATAAAGGAACATGTTTCCACCTGGTTTAGGTGTAGTGGTCGTGGTTGCTGCTGTTGTTGTCCGATCAACTTTAAAATATAAAAATGCAAAATATGAGAAATGACAAGACGTTTATAAATGACAGGATCAAACAAAACACGAGGACAATGTGAGAAACTAATAAACTCTGAAGTTTCCCTCTTGATGAGCATGATGAATGAGAGGCAGCTCACCTGTGCTTTCACTGAGCACAGCAGCTTTACTCTCAGCTTTGTCTCTGTAGATAGCTGTGAGACTGACCACATACTCCGTCAATGGTCTCAGACCAGTTATCACATGAGAGTTCAGATTTCCACCAATCACCGACTACAGACGCAGAGATGATCGGAATTACAGAGGGCTGCATCTATTAATCAATGAATTACTGATTCATACCATCAATTAATACTTAATAATCATAAAAAGAATGAAATCTGTATGAACTGGATCATTTGCATTCAACAAAACAAACTACGGTTAATAAAAATGTGCATATCTTCTTTTTTCTGAGTGTTTTGTATGAAGTGGGCATCACCTCTCTGGTCTCTCCTCCACCGGCCGGCCTCCATGTGAGTCTGTACATGGAAACATCAGATGCTGAGCTTTTCCAGTTAACTCTGAAACTGTCTGTGGTCACGTCACTGCTCCGCATGTTACCAGGGGCAGGAACATATTCTACACACACATACACACACATACACACACACACACACACACACATGAAGATGATACAGAATCTATGTCTAGTACATTAAAACATGCCTTATGTTGTATGGATGCTGATATAGTTCTTAAGTATAGCAACAAATTTAATGACGTGTGTTTGTGTGTATGTGTGTGTGTGTGTGTGTGTGTGTGTGTGTGTAAGAGAGAGAGAGAGAGACGGCGCTCATTCTTACTTGTTGTGAAGCTGTTAGTAACAGAATCAGCTTGTCCTTCATCATAAATGGCGTAAATGGCCACGGTGTACTCAGTTGATGATGTGAGGTCACTTAGCAGTTTTGTTGTAATCCGGCCCACTTCAACCTACACACACACACACACACACACACACACACACACACACAGGGGATCTTAGACGGTTCATTATGTCATGATTACTGTATGTCATTATGAATTCTACAGTCACAGAGGATGTGCTCACATCGTGGGTCTGATCTCCATCAGTCTCCACATACATGATGCGATAACCTTTGACTTTCTGTGAGACCTCCTCCCAGCTGAGCTTAGCAGAGCTGTGCGAGACGTCGCTGATGCGCAGGTTACGAGCCGGAGTCAGAGGTACTACAGGGAGGGAATCGGGTCCAATAAAACCTTATCATGATATTTTTTGGCATTATACTTAATAAAAATCTTCACACACACACTGACTTACACGTGGTCTCCTGACCGGTCCTGGGGTCACTGGTTTCATCTCCATACATGGCGTAAACAGTGATGGTGTACTCAGTAGCGGGAGTCAGTCTCTCTAACTCAATTTCAGTGACACTGTTGTCTAATTTGACCTACACACACACACACACACACACACACCCCCACACACACACACACACACACACACACACACACACACACACGATGAGATCCTTTACACACAGATCAGTGAAAGAGCTTTAATAATATAGAAATATGGTAATGTACAAAAACCAGTGGGTTTAATTTTAACCAGCGATCACAAAACACTTTGATGTTATTTCACTTTAAACCAAAACTTGATATTTAATTTTATTTTAAATCTGAAGCAGATCTTTAATCTCACCTCTTTTTCATCTGTTGACCCAGCATCACTCAGAGGGGCATAAAGTATCAAGTACCCAGAGGCCCCTTCGGCAGCCGTCCACTGCACATGCATACTGTTGTGTGTGATGTCATATAACTCCAAATTATTCACCATGGGCAAGGACACTAAGAACACACACACACACACACACACACACACACACACACACACACACACACACACACACACACACACACACACACACACACCCACCCACACACTCCATTAAACCCTTGTCTTATGATTAACACTTAATACTTTGCAAACTGTCCATTTATTATAAAACAGTGTTTGTAATCCCTGATAATGAGCTTACTGAGGTGACAGACTCAAGTTTCTTGTGAGAACACTGGCTTAAGTCCAGCTTAACTCCCATTCCCATCACTCTCTATTTCACTAAAGCGGGATCCTTCATCTTTTGCTCTAACAGGAACTCGTAAAGTAGAGAAGCAGCTTAACTGAGATGTGCACAGATGTAAAAAATCCCAAAAGGTGCATCCCTTAAGTTACTGTTGATAGTGAGAGGACTGGTGCAGGTGTCCAGGGTAATGAAGGAGATATAAGATACATAGGATATAAAGGATGGGGAAAAATATTGAACAATAATCGACTGTAGCGCCCCCTAATGGAATCCAATTAAATATATCATTAATGCACCTTTATAGATGTACACATGAATCCTTGTGACTCTGAAGGTGAGCATCGTGTTATTTACATGTTAATATAAAGATGGTTCTTTATTCTTTTCAGATCCTGTGTTCAGCGCCGCTCCCTCTACACGCCACAGAAACTGCAGACCTGTCTGACTGAAGAGCTCTGAACTTGTGATTAATAAGCAGGTGACTCAGTGGGTCTTACGTGTTATCTCAACACTGCAGCCTGTTTCTAAAGCTAAATGGGACATGTTTTCAAACTATGGAGCAGATGTTGAAGACGTGTTTCCGTAAAGTAAAGAGAAGCTCCAGAGGAATGGCTATACACAGCTTAAGCTAATCACAGGGGTTTGTGCTTACCACGTGTTTTCCCAACAGCTGAACGGCTCACCTCTTTATCTGCTTACTTTCAGGAGTCATTTCTTACCTTTGAAAGTTTACTTTTGGTTAAAAAGGAGACACGCGGAAATCATGAGGAGTTTGTGTTTTGCATATTGTGTATTATTTTTTATCTTCCACTCCCTCAGAACTCTGGGGGACACCAATGCTGACATTAGGAGAACGTGCAAACTTCACCTGTGTGCTGCATACAGCATATAGTGTCCTCTGATATGGACATCATGTATAGGGTCCATACCAAACAGGTGGATATTACACACAGTGATGTTCTCTTCAGATTGATTACAGAATTCAGGATGAATAAGGAACACTCACGTGTGGTTTCACTGCCTCTCAGTGCTTCACTGGCCGAGTTACTATAAACAGCAAACACAGCCACCTCGTATTCTGTCACAGAGTTCAGGTGCTGCAGCACCACGGAGTTCTGATCGCCGTTCACCACAACCTGTAAACAAAATCATCCATCTGTCATTTCAATGACATTCCCTGTGAACCCTTTCTTTGTGCTCTTCCTTCTGTTTCTTTCTATTATCATTTCCTACCTTCTAAATAAACTTTAGAATATGAAGACAAAAGGAGCTGAAAATAACAGTAATCAATGACAGCAAAATAAAACCTGCAATAATTAAAGCAAAAAAAACACATTTCTAAAAGTGTATGTGACCTTTAACTAATTATTCCTTCAACCCGGCAACTCACACACACACACACACACAAACACACACACCTCCTCTGGTTTTCCTCCACTGGAAGCATAATACACCACTCTGTATTTCTCCACTGTTCCAGGTGCGTGAGTCCAAGAGACCCGAAAACTTCTGGCTGTGATATCAGAGGTGACCAGATCCCGAGGTGCAGAAAGAGACACGGAGGGCCCGCTTTCACCTACATGAACCAACAAAACAGTGATTTACTGAATAACTACATGAAATAAGGCTGAGATTAAGAAGTCAGTCAGTGAGTGTGTGCACTAACCCTTTATCTCCTTATCACGCTGCTCCATACGTTCACACACAGTTTTGGTCAAACCCTCAACGATGGAGCTCATCACACTGAAGTCAGCCACATTATACACATGTGTTTCTTCTGGAGGTGATGCGATGGACTTCAATTCATTTTCATCAGCGTTTTTCACACCTATCACACACACACACACACACACACACACACACACACACACACACGTCTCAAATCATTTCAGCTCCCTGACAGCATGCAGGTCATTGAATTGATAATTCTAGGTGTTATTGTAAATGTATTTTAAGTCATAGTTATAATAACTATCGTGTGGTGGCGCACCGATGGCAAACAGCTCTATTCCTGCTTCCCTCAGTCGCTGGGCGGGGTCAATGACATCATCCTGAGATTTCCCATCTGTGATTAGAATTCCAACTTTCGGAACACCGGTTCTTAAACCGGACTCGGGCTTAAAGCTGTTCTCCATAATGAACATCAGTGCTAACCCTACAAACACACACACACACACACACACACACAAAGTAAACAATCAGATAAAGAAGCATAATAAAAATGTGAGACATATCAAAGAGGGTTTGTGAAAAGAAGGTTTGTGTACATTTATAAAATTGCCTTTAAACATTTGGAAACACCTTTTATTAGTACGATGAATGAATAAAAAAAATCTGTAAACAGTTATTAATATTGTTATTAAAGATTAATACAGTTATTAAAACATGTTCATACCAGTTAATGTATTTCCTCCTTTATAGGGCAAGTTCTTTACAGCATTGAGAACATCGTCCTTAGTGGAGTGTGTGTTTAGGTGCCACTCAATCCTGGGATCACCACTGTACTGGGCCAAACCTATGTGTCCACACACACACACACACACACACACACACACACACACACACACACACACACACACACACACACACATTTCACTGCTGAATACCAATAACACTGTGACTTCACTCTGCTATAACAAACATGCAGATGCTTAAGTGACATTTCTTACATAAAAACAATAAAAACAAAACAAAAGTAGAGCAATGTTTACTTTCAGGACAAAACATATTCTATTAATAGTTTACATTGTTCCTCAAGCTACAGAAGACCTGTCTTCTCCCAAACTGAATTTTCCCTCTTCACTGTGGAATAAAACATGTTTTTCTTACACAACCGGGAATTCACTGGCAAACAAGTCATTCCATTTTAATTTAGTGGTTGTTACACCAGAATAACTGAGTTGTTATGTTTGTTTTCACTGTAAAATTAGCAGATTACTGCTATGTAAAAAAATCAATACCTAAAAACCAGACGAGAAAATAATGGTTGAACTTCCTAAAAAAACCTTTTAAAACTGTAAACTTTAGAAATACGGGTCTTACGCGAGGGTTTCATGCTGTTAAATAAATGCTCTATAGTGCATATTAATTGTGTTATGATTAATAATGGAAACAGGTAAAGACCTCACCTATTCGTGTCTGGTCAGAACTCACTGTAAAAGCCCCGACCAAGTTCTCGAGGAAGGTCCGCACCAGACGGAAATTAGCCCGCCCTATACTCCAGGAGCCGTCGACCAGGATCACAATATCAGCTATCGCCGGAGACTTACATATGAACACATCCTCTGAGAAAGAAAGAGATTAAATTAAGAGATTAAATCTGAAGTGGAATAAAAAAACTACAGACAGAAATCTCGATACTCAGATCAACTGAACGCAGAGAGCGAAGCTGCAAACTGAAGTTTATTATATTAACATGTTTTTGTACAAGGAAAAACCCACTGTTGTACACTAGGGGCAGTGGGATACAATCAGTCTGGAACAGAAAAGGGCCTTCCCCAAACTGTTAGCACAACGTTGGAAGCATACAATTGTCATACAAATGCATGGCATAACATAAATTTAACTTTCTGCTTTTTGTTTATTACTCAACATGTTAGATGTCATTTTTTGAAAGTAAAAAAGAAATAAAAACATATGAAAACATTGTTTCAGAGACGGCGGATAAACCATGACCTGTAAAAAAAATAAAAATAGGTATTTGTTCATCATAAAATCACAATATTTATCTTGTTAATAAAGACACTGAACACATCATACTGCAGTCAGAGTGCAATGTTTAATTTCCAGAGAACTATCTTTACCTTTAATCAGTTTTACTATGAAATAAAAGCTGTTGTAGCTCTGAAGCATATCATCTTTGCCAGTAGTTTATGATCAGAGTTCTACAGACAGAGTTATGGTATATTTAACGTGTTAGGCCTTGCCAGGCTGCTGATGACTTCAGTTAACATGCTCCTCACAATGCTGCTTCCAGTCTGCTGTCGTGTCTGTACAGCTGTGGAATGCGATGCCCTCTACAACTGATGTACACACCCATTTATAAGATCCAGAACATGGGAGAGCAATTTAAAAAAAGCATTCTATAACTCTAAAAATATATAGAAAATTATAATTAAAAAAATATGAAACCAGTGACTAAGTATACTAATACTCAGAACTCATCACGTCATTGAATTTGAATGGATTTCCCCCTTTGATGTCACCAGTGACACTCATTTTAGGCCTTAACTTACACCACATACAAAACAGATCCTACTCTGACAGTATGAAACTCAGAGGATGTAACCGGGAAGCAGCTGTTGAAGGTGAAATGTAGCTCTAACAGCTCTATTAGAACCACAGAATTAGTACTTAATATCCTTCCTGCCCTGGGTCAAAGACTGAAACAGAGGAATATAAAATAACAGGGTGCTAAGTGGTCCAAAGCCGAGCACACCTGTATGCCTCAGGGGAGTGTAGGTGGGGTATGGGAGTGGGTAGGTGAGTGGGTGAGTTACAAAGAGAGGGAGCAAAAGGAAAGAGGGCGAGAAAGAGAGAGACAGAGGAGAGAATGACAGAGATGAGCACAATGGCATGTCAAAGGAATTCAGCAAGTAGGAATGAGGACAAAGGGGAGAAGAGATGGAAGAGACAGAGAGAGAGAGACAGAGAGAGACTAACAGCAACCCCTATTGTGAGGGTAACAGCAGCTGAATCATCACAACATCCACGGAATTCAATTTACTTCTATAAATTTAATCTTTGACTCACAGCTTACAAACTTAACACCGGCTCTCACACAACCCCCAACACACACACACACACACACACATTCACACACACACACCCCAAGTCTGCCACTAATGCCATGTTACTCAAAGCCAAATACCTTGGGGTAAATTCCAGCTTTCATATAACTTCTTGTCTAAATTTATGAATCAACATGTCAGTTCAAATTTGACATTTTTATACTTCACTGCAGCCGCTGCAATTTAATCATGTTTATAAATAATGCACTCACATTTTAACTTCATCAAAAGTCTCATGTCCCAATACCTTTGTTTATTATTATATACAGCATATAAATTATTTATTTTACTGTTAATTATTTTTCTTAATTAATCAAGTAGTTGTTTTATAAAAAGTACAAAAAATATGTATATCTTGACTTATATACAATGTAAATGTATAATTTCATTGGCAAGTTCAGCTAGACTTAACCCCCAACCTCCGGACTGATAACAGCTACCAGCCCAACACTCGGACCACTGTGCCACCATGCCCTCGTCCTGTTTCCTAATAATGCTCTGGACTTCTAAGAATCTTAACCCATATCTAAAGGTCTGGAATAAAGGCTGTAAGTTCTACATGTTTACATGAAAACACAAGAAGTTTAAAAAAAGAGCGGGGGTGCAGGATGGGATAATGATCAGGTTTGAAAATTCGACAGTGTAGTTTGTATTCTCTGCTCACCTGAACAGAACAGAGAATAAATGTGTTGTATTAATGAAGTGAATGATGAAGGCTGAAGATCTTCTGCACCGAGTTCATCACCAGTTTAATCTTACCTTCCGAAATCTCGTTGCCCCTTTCAGGCTCACTGACCTGTCTCGGACCGGCAGTCTGTGATCTGCTCTCACTCACCTCTGCCCTTGATGCTGCAAGCAAACACAAACAGATAAAACATGTGAATCTGTTTTAAAACACTACCTTATTCACCTCATTAATGAACAGTTTGTATAAACTTACACACGACTAAACAGACTGATAAGAATACTTTACATTCATATCAATGTTTGATATACAAAACATTATTTTTCCAATGTTTTTATAAACTGAGTTCTGTAATTTGGCCACTAGATATTTAAAATATATAAAATATTTGATTGTTAAGAGAATTATTATTGTGAATACTGGGAATAAATAGCATGAAAAGGTGTAACTGTATTCCGCTACACATCAGGACTAATAACACATCATTTCTATCATTTAGTCACAATAATGCCACGCCCTCTCGTATTGTATTGCTTTATAATAAATCACAGTTCTTAGTTCTATGAATTAATCTGTATAAATCAGTTCTAATGCCAGTACTTTGTAATTAATCCTTATTAAATCACCTCTGTATTTCCCCACTGCTGGTTTACTCTGTTGAGTTCCACTGACGGTAATGACTTTAAATGTATATTCTTTACTGTGATCAAAATTAGTGATGGTTGCTCCTCCCTCATCCTTTGAAACCAGCAATTCTGTCTCCTGTCCTTTAAAAGACAAAAATAAAACAGCAGAAATAAAACACATTTTATAACCAGCCTTACAGAGGTTATATACAGATTCAGACCATGTTCACAGAACCATTACAGATGTCCTGATGTTATATCACTGTACTGACATGTCAGCCCATCTGATCTGAGGAGGATTTGACTCAACAAGACTATGAATATTAATCAGACAGGTATGAAGTGAACGTTAGTTAGAGAATCAGAGAGAACAACACGTGGTGAGATCTGCCATACAGCTCCATTCATTCAGCCTGTTGTTATAAATGTTGACGGAGCATTAGACAAGTCAATGGAACTTTTAGAGTTTCAAAGTAAATGCTGTAAATCAAGGAGGTCACCATTCACATTTTATGCACTTCTTAAAACAAGCATATTAGTTCTGCTTAACATGTTCTAACACATAAAACTAATGTCCTAAAGGAACTCATTATACACCATTCAGTTACAGTTGTATGGCAGATATAAGTTTCCTAGCATTCTAATAGTGCAAGTTCATTCCATTTCCCTTCAACGTGTTCAAAAGCTCCTTACATAAACACCTCTATTGTAAAGAATTTCTGGGCGTCTTTACATGTCAGTTAAGTGAATTAATGACTGAGTGAATAGGAAAGTGACGGACCGGCTTACAACAGAAATGTTTCAAATTCTTGCACAGAAAATCCCCACATTCTCTGAACACAGACTGCGAACCTGTCAGCTTTTAATTTGCTTGTTTTTCAAAGCATTTCTGCAAATCTGCATTCTCACCTGAGCCAGAGCTGTAGAGAAGCCTGTAACTATCAAAGTCTCCTTTTGGTTCCTTCCAGGACACACTGAGCATACCTGAGTCTAGCTCTTTAAAACGTAATCTTCGAGGAGCAGCCACTGCACACATAGAAAACACTTCATCATCATCTGCATGTGGACATGTGAACTCTTACAAAACTATTTAAAAAATATCACCATCACAAAGCAGGAAGGTTAATAACTGCGTCCTGTGTAACAGCCATTCATTTAATCTCTTATTCTTAAACAAAAAAAGATCATAAAGACATATTTAATAATAAATAAATTTATTTGTTTTTTATTAGATCGGCATTTGTGTGATATGTTGTTCAAATTTTATTTAATAACTAATAAATGTTTGTGTACTGATATATTCATAAATATTATTTGGCAGTTATTTATTTACTACAGCTAAATTTATATTATTTATATTATTTATATTTACTAAATTTATATTATATATTTAACTTAATTTTTTTTATAAATAGTTTATGAATGTAAAGAAAACTAAAATAAAGTTATAAATTGCACTACATGATAAAAAGTATTGAGACACATGAAGCTCAGAAGTTGGACGGGGTCAGAACACGGGGTTGGCCAGGAGACCACATCCCTGGACCAATGAGGATTAGGGGCCTTGTTCAAGAGCCCACAATGGCAAATTTGGTAGACTTAGGATTTGAACCAGAATTTATAATATGAAATTTAATGAACTGATGCTACACAGAACAAAAAAAAATGTCTTTAGTTGCAGAAAAACCTTCTGCAGAAGCTTAAAGACTTTGATTGGTTTGTGATGTTTGTTATGAACAGAAACAGTTTTTCTCATCAATGTTTGTGAATCAACAGAAACAGATGTGAGAAAAACTGCAGAGGTTACAGTCCCACACATTCCCCCCCACACACGTGTGGTACCATGTTAGTACTGAAATAATGACATTAAAACAGAAGAGAGAAGTTGTGATTCAGTTTTGACATGCCCTCATTATTCTATTAAAAAGGAATTAACTTATCTTATTAATCTAATCTTACTACAAAGTAAGTGGACTTTAATGAGGGTATGTAAAAACCTTTACTGAAATACCCAGTGAAATTATTCTTATGAAATAATGAAATAATCCATCTATTTCACTGGAATAAAAAAAAAATAACAGAGAGACAGAAAGAAAGAGACCACATTCACAACTGACTACTTTTAATTTTACCTTCCCTTCACAGTAAATTCACTCTCATGCCGAAACATCCAAACCACCTACATACACACATCCAGATAAACCAGTGCTCTTCTACCTCTATGTAACTACAAGCAGCCATAATTTCCCACAAACACGTGTGTTTGTGTTGAAGTTAACAAGCAATCCTAAAGTATTCTTCATAAACCTACACAGTACAAGACATTGTGCAGGAGTATAAGAATATCTACTGTTAATATTAGATTATTTTAGAATTAGAATTATTTTTATAAAGATGCATATATAATGATATACTGAGCAAACCAACCTGGACACTGAGCAGGGGGGGAGTTCTGCAGGGCTTTAGTGATGCTGTGAAACAAAGCTGTCTTCTGCACAGGATAGTCAAATGCATCCCCTTTCATTTATATTGTAGTTTGTAATAAAAAATATATACACACGGTTCAAAGTGCAAAATTTTATATACAACTCAGTTATCAGTAACTGCCATGGGCTTTCCCTTATGAAGCATTGTATGCTTCCAACATATGCGAACAGTTTGGGGAAGGTCTTGCGTGGAAAAACACCAGTCTCCTCTTAGGTGTTGTAATACTTTAGTCTTTATGAGTATTTGATGCAATTGTGTTGTTATATATGAAACATGTGTTTAGTTGTTCTTGTTTGACAATGATGGTCCAGTTATACAATTTAGAAAGGACATGGTTCACATTCCATTACTCAGTGTGTCTGAAAAAAAAAACCCGTTATGTCAAAACTGCAGCAGGAACTTTAATAAAACTGTCACTACGATGTGCAAACATTAACAAATAGAATCGTGCTGGCTTCTCATTTATTGTGGTCTTATTTTAGATTACTGTCTGCCTCTCATCCAAACAGATATTACTCAAGTTCCTCTGCAGCAGTGAGCCAGATGTGGTCATTTGTGACTCTTCTACACAAAAGTACCTAAAGGTTCTTGGAGGTCAAGGCAGGTTTCATGATAAAGATAATAAGGGCTGAATTGGCGCAGGTGCAGCGCTGAACTGATTGAAGTTTATTGCACAGAGCTCTTAGTGCTGAGTCATTGCAGAGCACTTGGTGGCGTGCTGGACCATGGCAGCTGGTGTGGAGGTGAAGGCACTATGGGGTTGTACACAGCACACGGTGCAGTACAGTACATTTACATTTACATTTAAATTTGGTCATTTATTGGATGCTTTTATCCAAAGCGACTTACAAAGTGATCACAGGGTTAAACACAACATCCCTGGAGCAATGAGGGTTAAGGGTCTTGCTCAAGGACCCACATTGGTAACTTCAGTGGAGCTGGGATTTGACAGTAAGACTCATGGTTCACCAGTTTACCTCCTGCTGGCGGCAACAAAGCACAGTTACCTTTACTCACTCGCTTACTCATCTAATTGACTAATATTTTACTCTGTGTGCATTATTACCAAAAAATAATAATTGTGTAAATGTCAAAATGACAAATTCAACAGTAAATCATTAAACATATTTAATCATCGACTGAAGTTTTTATCGCGATGATGATCCGTCTGTGGTTTCATGCTAAAGTATAATTAAAAGTAATGAATTTAAAGCTCGAGGCAACTCTTCAGCATTATTTTTAGAACGTATTTAATTTTAATTACATGAAACGCACATAAATATGGGTTAATTATATTTTCCAAAATAAGGTTTGGTAAACTGTAAACATGTGTGAGGATGGCAGGTGAACTGAAAATTAGGGTTTGGGGCTGAAAATGCCTGTTGCTCTTTTATCTGTTAGAGACAGATCTTAACCTGTCCTCTGGACATGTTCCAGGTGAGACAGCTCACGGTTTGAGGAAGACTGGGAGAGCTGCTTCCTTAAATAACTCTGTGTTTCATTTTGGTTAGGTTTATAGGAATCTTTTTAATGAAGCAGGTCCTTTTGGGCTGCCACTGAATAAAGGAGATATAATACGGCAAATCACTTCTTAAGCTTTTCTGTAAAACAGTTCAGACACTCAGCTGAGTCTCAGCTCATCCTTTATGTTTCCCTCTCAGACATCTTAGTGTCATTGTGGATGTCTTTTTATCACCTAAAGCAAAAACCCAGCAAAATCACACAGTTGCACATTCCAGGAAGATCTACAGTCATCTCATTACATTTACTAAGTGACTGCAGGAACTAATAAAGTGTATCGGGTAGTTTTATACACCTTTAGTTGACTGTTTAGCACTAAACAATATGTTACCATTAACTGTAATTCTCTCAAATTAAACCATGAAGTTGAATTTATACTCTAAATCATTTAAATTTTCATTCAAACCATATGCTGTCTGTGCTCGTCGGCTCGGTCATCAGTTTCAGTTGACTATTGACTCTGACTGTATTACCTGCTGATACAGATACATCTCTTTAAGCAAATTAAAAATCTCTGCTTGTTGTGACCTGGCTGTGAGCGTAATCTGTTCATTTATTTCTTAATTCTGATCAAATCTGAATAAGCAACTTTGGGAGCTTGAAACGTTCAAGGTAAATTATCAGTAGGTGCAAGAATAAGTTCATTTCAGTTGCAGATCTTAAAAAAATATGCCACCCAAACCCTGTATTTTAAAATACATTGTGTTGACAATTACGTCATGAATGTCAGCGGTTTCCGTTAATTTTTGTATGAATTTCTTTTCAGATGAACTTTTCAGATGACGATCACATTGTCACATATTCCTAATACATCAGAATTTAGTAGCACACATGAAATTGCCCCAGAACGTTGCTTGCATGACATTAACAATCATAATCATTTTTAATGATGTTATTCCTGCAGGGTTGTCCAAATCTTTTCATAAAATATCAATTAATAACCCTGTTCCCTGTAGCATTCTTATTCAGGTGTAACTCACAAAGCAGGCACCTCACAGTTATTGTCAGTGCTTATGATTGATGCCACATACTGTGTTATTTTGTGCCAAAACAGCAAATCATTACCTTTTCGTGGTTTTCTAGACTAAGTTTAGACATGTGTGTTTGTTATCCTGTGTATGAAGTCATGAAACGCGCTGCAGCTTTTTAAAATAAAGCATTTGTTTCTATTCTGTCTACACAACATGTAAGATCAGCACTCAACAAAGCAGCCCAACACACCCCTGCATATACATTCATTTACCCAGTGACAATCTGGTTCTATTGCAAGTTCTGATTTCTTATGTATTATTTTCTGAAATCTGTTTTTCATGCAAGAACAGATGGCACACAAAAAAAGGAGCTCAAGATTTAACGATTAATGAATGCAAAACCAGACAATGCAGCAGAGTGCAACATGGAGTTTTCAAGCTGTTTTGATGAGTGTGTGTGTGTGTGTGTGTGTGTGTGTGTGTGTGTGTGTGTGTGTGTCTGTGTGTTTAAACGAGAGAGAGAGAGAGAAAGATCAAGACAGACAGACACATTGAGTGACATTAAAGAATGAGTTAGACTTTACCTTGCCCATGTGCTGGTTCAGTAAATACTATTAATGCCAGGAGGAGAAATGGACTCAATAACCTGATGCCCTTTGTCTGCATCCTGTCAGCTACTGAGGGGCGCAAGCTGCGAAAAACATGCAATAAGAGAAATAACACTTAGATTATCTGAATATATTTCATGTTTTGTTTTCTTGAGTGTTTAATGCCTTAAAATATAGTACAATTTAATAAAACCTGTTAGTACTTATATATTAAATTTTAAATACTTACATTTACTCACTAGTTTATATAATAATGTTTTATTATAAATACCCTTAGCGGTATATAGCCCTCATTTCCCAGTGTGAGTCAATCAATCCATAATCATCTGATACCACATACAGCCTTTACACCATACTGACAAAATATAAAGACACTTAATGACCAAATCCATACATTTCATTCAGGCCCATTGCCACAGGTTTATGAAATAAAGCACTTAGCCAAGCACGTTGGACTGAATGCTGCATCTTTGTGGGAACAGTTTGGGGAAGGCTGTACCATTCTAGCATGACTGATCGAGCATAAAGCAAATACATTCTATAATCTTGTGGGTCCCAATACTTTTGTCCATTTTGTATAGCCGACTCACTTTCACTTTAAAAATGTAGAATGATCCATATAACAAATCAATGATGGGCAAAAATTCAACAAATCAATAAAGCAACTTAGTGAGTCTTTACTATCGATTTTCCAAAATGTTAAAGTCTTGCCATTTTGCCATTCAGCTTGCTGACTGAAAAGCTGACTGAACATAACAAAAAATATGACAAAATCAGGCAAAATGAAAGCCAAATGTGAAATCATACAATTAAATATTTTCATGATTTATCTTGGTGAAGACTGTATAAGGGAATTTTACTGCGTGCATTCTTCCCTTGACTAAATTAGAACATATAACAATAAAAATTAAGAATGCATTACTTTAAAAACAAAAAGAGAATAAAGACCTGGATCTTCTATCGATTACCTGTTAACTCTCCAAACTTACCATCGTCTTCTCATGTGAATTTCCTTCTGGTAATTCAGGTTTCTTTTCCATCTTAAACGCTGTCTATAAGTAAAATTAACTACTTCAAATTAACCCCAGGTGACTGCAAGGTGTAATTCCTCAGACTGACAGATTTTCTGTCATGGTATGCACCTTATATTCAGCCTTTAGGCTGGGTCCAAAATAAAAGCAAAATGCAGTCTGTCACCAAAATATATATCATCACTATTATAAAATATAAATTTTAATTTTAAGTAAAATGATGAATGATTTTCACCTTGGATTTTTACCAGATTTTTCTATTACATTTACATTTACATTTAGTCATTTAGCAGACGCTTTTATCCAAAGCGACTTACTATTACTTATTCCAAACGTTTCAAAACTGTATCTTCCTCATTAAAACACAGTAAGCCAAGCTTTATATTGTAAATTCTTAAAAACCACTAGTTTTTTAAAGACTAAACAGAATATAAATTAAACAGGAGACAATAATATAGGGAAAGGTGTATGGAACACCGTGACCTTACCTGTGACATCCAAATCAACAGAAATGCATTTAACAGAACGTCGTTCCATTAAAATGATTAACTGATAAATTAATCCTCAAAACAAGCTGATGAAGGAAACTAATCCTGTTCATTAACATATGATTTGCACCAAAAAAAATTAAGAGAGATTTGTGAAAGACGACGTGGAGTGTTTCAATATCACACAAGTGTTACTGACGGTCGTCTGACTAAAAAAAAAGTAGATCGCGGACTTAATAAAAAAGGTTAATTGGCACCAAAAAAAAAAAAGAAAACAAATAGTTTATTTACCTGCAAAATGAGAGACCTGAGGTAAACTCCTCAGTTTAAACTGTAACGGTCGTCCGGACGAGCGAGGAACCCGCGCGCTCCTCAAGCCGCCTCGCCTCAGCTCAGCGCGCGCGCGCTCCCCGTGCTCTGAGGTAACGAGTGTTTGGTGGTTTGCGGTTGTGGAAGGCCAACGAGGTCATAAAGAATACCATAATACAAAAAAACCCATCAGATCTGTAGACATGATGATTAACAGATGCAGAGTTAAAGCTGTACCCCCCCCCCACACACACACACACACAAAACACGACGGCTTAGTGTTTAGCATGTTCTCCTCTCAGCGATGGGGATCCAGGTTTGAGTAGCAATCTGGGTGGAGTTTGCATGTTCGCTCCTTTCGCCTGCGTGGGTTTCCTCCGGGTTCTCCTGAAGTCGAGTGTGAGTGTACCCAGCAATAGATTGGCACTCTGTCCTGGGTGTATCTCCCCAGGACACGAAACGTTCTCCCTGCATGTGCTCGAGGACTCCCCCCCCCCCCCCCCCCCCACACACACACACACCATGACCCTAGTAGAGGATTAACCGGAAGATAATGAATGAATGAATGAAAAAGTCCAATAAAATTTTACATAGCTATTCTTACAATTATTTTTTAAGCCAGAAATAATATTTTCATTTCAGAAGTATTGGCTCTGCTTCAGCACACAAATACATTGGGACAATTCTGACACTGTTTCTAAAGTTTGCAATAAGATTTAATTTGTTAAACATTTATTTCTAAACGGCAGTAGATTTTAGACAATTACATTCATTCATTCATTCATTCATTCATTATCTTCCGCTTTATCCTCTATTAGGGTCGCGGTGGGGTTCCCCATGCCCATCCAGGGGAGAACGTATCGGGCGCTGGGCAGATAGACCCAGGACAGGGCGCCAATCCATCGCTGGGCACACAATCACTCACTCACTCACACAGACACACTCTATATGGGGCAATTTTTGAGAATTCAATTGACTTGATCCATGTTTTTGGACTGTGGGAGGAAACCGGAGAACCCGGAGGAAACCCACGCAGACACGGGGAGAACATGGAAACTCCACCCAGATGGGGATTCGAACCGGGAATCCCTAGCGCTGAGAGGCGAACGTGCTAACCACTAAGCCACCGTGCCGCCTAGACAATTACAACCTTCTGAAATTGCATTTACACGTGTTTGGATCGATGCAAATTATGACCCAATTGGTGTTCCATATAAGCTCATCGTCTCTTTGCTTATTCACCCGACCCTCCAGCTATTCATTCCTCCATCTTATTTAATCTCTTCTGAGGGTAGAACCAGGTAGCCTCGGGTCAAGTGGGCAAAGTGACAGATCGTGAAGCCTTCAGCAGACATAAATTTACGAGTGAGGAAGATAAAACGCCGTTTGCTCTCCTGTTTCAGTCTCTTTTCACTGGCTCCTGCTCCTGATTTCTCAAACTAAACTGGGGAGAGCGTTTGTCCGGGTTGCAGTAGAGCTCTAACTGTGTAAAGTCCATGATGATGTTATGTTTCCGACCTACGTTCACATTTAAATTCCGTTCAGCTTTGATAATTAGCTTTGCATAAAGACACAAATGCTGCGTTATGGTTTCTTTGTCATTGGCAGGGATAGGCTTTGTGACGCTGCATTTTTAACAAAACAAAGAGTACATTTTAGCAGCACTTTAAATCTAAAGTCAATAGAAGCTGAATGGTCAGAACCCGGGTGTAACTTCTACTTCAGGGGAAAATGGTTGATCACTTTAAGGTGGGATTAGAAGCCACGCCTGATCTTAAGTTAAGCCAGGTTCCAACAGAAAGTCGTACAAAATGGACAATAAGTGCAGAAACAACTGAGGAGTGTTCAGGAGCTTTTTTTTGTTGCTTAGTCTGCTTACATTTACAGTTGTTAAATTCAATGCTGCGATGCATTGGGGTTAATGGACAATGCACTGACCTGCCGAATGTTAATCATCTCACTGCGCTTCATTAACGCATGTTTTTGCAAAGTTTGGATCATTTGACTCTCACCCGTGGTGGAAGGAACAGATTTGAGATTGTGATCTTTGTAACAGGTCTGTCTCCTGACACAGCCGTGCGGTCAGGACCTTTCCTCTGACCTCTGTTCCTGTGCTGCTGTCAGATTAATGGTTAAAGATCACGTCGAATGTTTTAAAGTTTGAAATTAAGCCGGCGTTTAACAAAAAGACCAAAGAATCGCAACCGGTGAGATGATCAGACAGTATAATCTAATGGACAATATGACCAATTAAACAGCTCGTTTGTGCTACTGACTGATTAATGATCTTATAATCAGTGTCTGATGAAATGAGAAGAATATTGTCAAACACAAATGCTTACTGAGTGGCACGGTGGCTTAGTTGTTGGCACGTTCGCCTCTCAGCACTAGGGATTCCCGGTTCGAATCCCCATCTGGGTGGAGTTTCCATGTTCTCCCCGTGTCTGTGTGGGTTTCCTCCGGGTTCTCCGGTTTCCTCCCAAAGTCCAAAAACATGGATCAAGTCAATTGAGTTCTCCAAAATTGCCCCATATGGAGTGTGTCTGTGTGAGTGAGTGTGTGCCCAGTGTTAGACCCTGTCCTGGGTGTATCTGCCCAGCTTCCGAAACGTTCTCCCCTGGATGGGCATGGGGAACCCCACCGCGACCCTAATAGAGGATAAAGCGTAAGATAATGGATAATGGACGGATGGACAGATGCTTACTGTAAAATTCTATAGAAAATAAAAAGAAGCTCATTCAGACTATTTTACTACATAACTATTTAAATTTTTATTATTCCTCTCTCAAAATTTTAGAATATAAAGATTAAGATAAAACAAACAAAAAAAATAGTGCCATGTGAATTGTACACCATCAATCATGACATTATGGACGTGCAGCTCTGTATCTGAGGCAGAAGCTTCAGCTTATCTGATGAAGATCCTGTAATTTATGAAGAGCAGTTTGAACGTACAGTGCAGGCAGATTGATTAATGCATCAGAGGACGGTGTAGCCAGCAGGATCGGACTTATTCTTGCCATAATCTTCATTTGTTCATTATGCAAATTCGAGTGATTGCAGTCTAGACACTCAGCTGCAGCCATTTTTGTAAGATTTGTGAATGTTTCAATATCGGTTGTATATTCTGCTTCCATACTGATGCTTCAGGACACGTCATATTTAAAAATATAGCAAGAGATTTAAATCAAGGCATTTATATTGATTATTTAATCATTTTTTACTGACATTTGATGCTAAATATTTTTTTATTTAAGCCAACGATGATGACTTTTATTTTAGTTACTGATATTTTTTTCTCCCGCTTCCTCTGCTTGAGCTTTTTCGACCCCCTGTCTGATCTTGTCACGTTCAACGGCTTTTTAAAGTGTTCTCAGATAATTACAAGCTATTGTTTTAGGGATACAGTCGTACTGAGTTACGTTCTAACTTTATTTTCCTAGAAATTCTTTTTTCAGGTGAAGGTAAAGAATGCACCTCAGGGATTTTCTTTACCGTGGTGGAAGCTGAAGGCTATAGAGCAGAGTCCCTCTCTTGTGAGCGCTCTTCCTTCTTCATCAGCCGCCTGATCTGCCTAAACAGGCTGCGAGCAGCAGAAAGGAATGCACCAGCTGACAACAAGGTCACTGCCATGACAGAGTGCGAAAGATGGTCCATAAATCCCATCACTCGGCTTCTCCGTGGCAGATCAACTGAATAAATAAAACGTGTTAGAATGGAAGGTTGGTTTTGTGTCTGAGATGCAACAGAAAATAAATATAAAATAAAATATCCTTCAAGATCATGTTGGCATCGATACTGACAATTCCAAACCTCCAACAGACCGTGAGATGTGTTCTAAAGGCTTCTTGAGAAGATCTTGATATTGTCCTGTAATTAGAGGTTGCTTTAAACTGAAGTGTTTTCCATTCAGCGATTGCAGGTTCGAATCCCGATCACACTGTCCAAGCCTCAGTGACAGCAAAATTACACAATGATATTTACAAAGACATCAGATATAATTACTGGCCATTTCCAACTGAAACCACTGTCCTGACGGTTCTCTGTAAAGCCCCTGAGGTGATACAGAATGCTGCACTGATGGTGTATTACTTTGTTTTTCTTTTTTGTCGTATAGCTACCAGACTGAAGAGGTTAAATTAAAAATAAGTATAAAGAAAAATCAACGGCACAGCCTTAAAATCAGTAAAATAACCCATGTACCTGGATAGTGTTTCATTAGAAAACATTAAAACAATAAGTATTATTTGTGCCATCTTTGTTATGATGCTTTTATTTAAATCTCTGTAAACAGGTGCACACATTTCTGCAGGCTGTGGATCCATCGATGCTGCAGAATAAAAGACAGCGGTTGTTGAAAGAGCTGAGAACATGAAGTCTTGTTTTGAAAATGCAGATGAAGCCATTAATTGTGTGATTGAAGACGTGAAGCAGCTGTTTGTTCGTTTTACTGAGTTTTTAACATTTTCAAACATCTGTGAAATGGGTGCCGTGGAAGGTAATGAGCGCGATGATGAACACACGGCAACCGGAATCTGAGGATTCACTTAACTCAGCTTAATTAAACCTTCCACCAAAAAATATAACTCAATGAAAAACTAAATCTAATGCTCCTATATTACACCACGCGAGAGGCTGCTGAATGAGGCATGGTTGTTAACCAGGGTATTAAATAATACTGATAATGATATTTCACAGTTTGAATCTTTCTGGCCTGCGCTCATGGCGGGCTGTAACACAGTCACCTCAGCTTGTTCTTTGTGTTCAGGCTTTAAATTTTAAAAAAATCTGAAGCTTCTTGGGAACTCTGTATATCTGTAAAAACAACTATTTAAATAAATGAACCTCAACTTAAACACTTTAAAGTCCAGAGACCCTCCATCTCCCCAAGCCATTTTTAAATCAGCAACCCCAGCATAAGATGCTTACCCATAATTCATCTGGAGCTGAACATATGCCATGAGATCAAGTCATGTGATTTGTAGCTGGGCTGCAGTTTTACATTAATTAGGGAGTGGCTCCTCTGGATTATTCTTATTATTAACACTTAAAAGGTTTCACAAGTTCGTTTTTGTATTTAAAGAATCTATAAATCAAAAGGAAGTTGACCTGATTCATTACATACAGAGGAATGTCCATTACATTAGATGTGCTTTGAATAATATCTTTATTTATCACATATTTACAAAAAAGAGTATCTAAGACGAGAACTTATTCATGAGTCAGCAACTAAATCAATTACAATCACCGCTCACTGAAACTACACACTGATAAAAAAAAAAGTACAGAGCTGTGAAACTTATGAAATAAGAAATCAGGAGGTCGTGCTGTGTAATTAAAATCTAATTAATAACACATCGTAGTTAAAGTGCTGATATTTTATGTAGATAATAATTAAGTAATGGTCATTTTTAACACAGCATGCAGTTTTATTTATTAAACGTCCTTCAGTCTGCCACGTGTGTGTGTGTGTGTGTGTGTGTGTGTGTGTGTGTGTGAGGTCATTATGTAAAATAAACTGAAGTGCCTAAATGTTTACAGGGAGACCACATCAAAGAGGACGTGTGAGGTCCAGACTTTAACAGAAGACTGTAATGAGGATGAACTCTGTACTGTGTGTGTGTGTGTGTGTGTGTGTGTGTGTGTGTGTGTGTGTGTGTGCGTGCTGTAGACGGTTCAGCAGTCGACCGGCTCCATCACCTCCATCACAACAACACGCGGCCCAGTGAGGATGAGATCACTGACCGTCCGATAGTTCATCTTCAACACGTTAACTCCGTTTACACACACTAAGAGCTGACATACCTACACACACACACACACACACACACACACACACACACACACACACACACACAGTTTTAATTTGACAAATAAAGAAGACAACTACAAACACTGTGCAGATGCTTTTGGGACAACAATACGACTGACAATATGCTCAAATGATTAGCTTAATGTGTGTGTGTGTGTGTGTGTGTGTGTGTGTGTGTGTGCGTGTGTGTGCGTGTGTGTGTGTGTGTGTCCTATGCAGTAGATAAAATTTTGCAAACAAAAAAAAATTAAGTTCTTTCAGACTTTTATGTTTTTATTAACAAACTCACGGTGACGTCAGAGAAACAGGATGGTGATTAGTACAAAAAATGTAAAGTAATAATGTCAGGACTCTTTCTGAGAGTTGGCATGTTCTCTCCATCTCTAGATGTCTGTTACTACACTAAATATGTTGGATTGATCATTAATACAGAACTGCTGCCATCTTGTGGTAAAACATGAAAAATGGAAAAGGATTAAAGCAGGTCTTGTAAATATTGACCTCTCTGCAGTTATAGCACCTCCTGTTTTTCTTCTTATTACAAACAGTTCGCTCATAAATTCTTATTGTTTTTTAATCCTGTAAAGAAAGAATGTAAAGTAAGAATGATTGATGGTTTCTCTTGTGAGCCGAGAGAACAAGGTAGGTGAATTTAAGGTGTGAATGTGCGTGTAATTGTGTGTGTGTGTAGGTGTGTGTGTGTGTGTGTGTGTGTGTGTGTGTGTGTGTGTGTGTGTATCGAGCCTGTGATCTGTCTCCAGCAACCACCGACTCTAATCTGGATTATGTGGATTAAAAATGAATTACCTTCATTCCAACTGCTGCAGCCGGACCACTGGGGTCCACACCTTGAATGTGACATGGACTGCTGCCCCTGACGACAAAACCCCAGCCCACGTCATCCCCAACAATCTAACATACACACACATATACACAAACACACACACACACACACACACACACACACACACACACACACACACACACACACACACACACACACACACACACACCACACAGAGTGATAAAGTATAAGGTCTACACCACAACCTAATTTTGTATAAATGCTGAGTGACACTTACAGTAAAAGTCTTTTTAATGTATTTTCCTCCAGGTCTCTGTAACTCTTCTGGACTCACATGCCTTTTTAAAACTGAGTGTGCGTGCACACACACACACACACACACACACACACACACACACACACACACACAGACAGACACACACACACACACACACACACACACACACAAACATATACACATTTATTTAAAAATTTAAATACAGAATTATTGGGACATGTATACACTTAATGATGATAACAACAATAATAATAATTGGATTGGATTTATAATGCACTTTCCATTTGTAGCAAATCTCAAAGTATGAAA